>APFE030410983.1:46757-58989 GCA_000404065.3 Pinus taeda | reverse complement strand
TAACCCTTTGATTTATTTTAATTCCGTCATATTAAAGGATTTTGATTTCTTCATTAAAGCAATTGCCTAATGAATAATTGAAACGCAAATTTAAATTTCCTTGGTGTTATTTGGTGATTAAATTAAATTGTCATGATTTTTCTATGGTCAAAGTGCGAGAAATGTTTTAAATCATACCAGAGAAAGTTAATTAAATTCTAGGTCTGGGTCATTAATGAAAATTATTTTAAATCTAAAATCTATTGCATGATACAGTTTTGGGCATTTACATTGATCATTCATGATTGCCACTATTTGTCACATACATAAATTACTTGGGATATCTTGTTTTTTATCAGTGTATGGTTAATCGAATATTAAGCCATTGGTCTCTAATCATTGTTATCTTGCGGTTGTGTCTTATTTTAATCTATCTATCTCATTTCACTGAGACTCACTTTAGATTCATTAAGTTGTCCATCATTAAAATCTCCCAGAGCCTGTGTTTCACAAGCTATCCTCATCCATATACCTTAGGGACTACCCCCCTTGACTTGTCTAGGAGAGAGTCTAAACGGAGTAAGGATTAAGAGTGACAACCCTTACTCTGAGCATTGTTGCGTTGCCTAGACACTTCGTGCAACAACATGGCTCATGAGTCATAATAAATCTTAAAAGTTGTTATTGATTTATGAAATACTTGATGGTGTCATGACTCTTATGTCCCCTCCTAACCACATAATTAGAATATAACTATAATGGGATTTAAGTAAACTCAGTGCTCTCTCATTCTTTTATTTGAACATATAAGATGCTTTTGGGCTTGAGGGCCCCTTTCTTAGTAGTTTTGTTAGTTGTCCATTCAAATCCCTTAGGTCTTATATCATCATTAATAAATAGTTTGGTTTTTATTATATTTTCTAGGAGCGAGCATGTTCTAGTAGAAATGTTGTTCTGAAAGTACGTTTTTTCTTTGAATGTTTTTTGTGTTAGATTTTTACCTTGTTTGTCAGTGATTGATTGTCCTTCTATATGATGTAGCAATTCTCGCTAAGGCTAACTCATTTCTTGTGCAATTAGTATGAGGGCACAACATATCATTACAATGGTGTACTGCATGACACTAGTGTTCTTGGGAGTAGTACTGAAGTTATGTAGGAGAGAGAGGGTGAGAGTGCATGTATGTGCCAACGTCTTCCCATTCCTATTTTAAATTATTGAAACTTGATCCACTTCAGTGAGATTTACTATTGCAAAGTTTGATTTTGAATGCATTATCTACTGTTCTAATTAGGTGTAGATCCCTAGGATTGCTAGGGTGTTTACTTAAGTAGTTGAGGGTGTAGATCTTATGGAGTGTGCATGCATGCATAACACATTTATTCTCCAGTAGGGGTGCACTATTTTGGCACTTCTATCCATGCATGAGGATGCATTGGTTGTGTATATCAGGGTCAGGGTTTGATCGTGTCACCTTGGGCACCATGCATCTTAGTGTCTTGATGAGAAGGAGAAAGGTAAGTAGCGACCGAAACATAAGTGATTTGCAAAGAGTGTAGAAACTTCTACATGAGCTAATGAGCTTGCATCCAAATTGTAGAGAGCCTTCTCCACACTGTCATGCTTGTCCACTAAGATTGCTTTTGGTGTCAAATGTTATGTGGATAGTGGAACTTCTAGACACAAGACTAGCATTTTTCAGACTAGAAGAATGAGATTTTGACATGCATGTGGACCTTGGTGACAAGTTCTATCTCAATCCACATGATAGCAGAAGAGGTTCTTGAGCTATGTGACGTATTAGATGTCCTAGGTTTAACAAAAAATCTTCTTTTGGTTTCTTGTCTAACATACCTAAAATGTATGATTGAGTCTGATGATCAACAAGTGATCATTTGAAATGTATCCTTGGCCCCTGATCCTAGTTTACTTTTGGCTGGAGGAGTAAGGGTGGCCTTTACAGGTTGCTAAAAAAGCTTATCAAGCATGGAGCTTTGGTGCATAGTATAGTAGTCACAATTTTTTCTATGCTGTAGAACAAACAATTAGGTCACTTGTGCTATGGAGCTTTACCTCTCTTGAAGGACATGGTGGTGGGAATACCTAATTTCATGTTGGAGAGGATTGGAATATCCAAGGGATGTGCTCTTGGCAGGCATGATTAGACTATGTTCCCAATTAGTGAGCAGAGACATAGTTCAATTCTTGATTGGGTACATACAATTGTGTGTGGATCCATTCAACCAACTTCAGTGATAGGGAATATCTATTAAGTTTATTTTATTAATGATTCTTGGAAAACATGGATTTATTTTATGAGGACCAAGGATAAGGCCTTTAGTAGGTTTTAGGAGTTCAAAGCTCTTGTGGAGAATTGGATTCGCAAGAAGATGAAGATACTTTAGATATGATAATGGAGGAGAGTAATACCTCTAAGGAATTTGATTCCTTTTGTATAGAAGTAGGGATCAAGGGGGAGTTGACAATGCCTTACAACTTGCAGGCTGCAACAACATGGGGTTGGAGGAAGGAAGAACAGGTCCATTGTTGAGACAACAAAGGTTGTGCTTCATGACTAGATTTGCTTATGTTCCTATGGGCAGAGGCATGTAGTACAATTGTCTACATCCTAAACATGTTTTCTCACTAGGTATTGGAGGAAAAAACACCAAAGGAAGCTTTCATGGGTGAGAAATTTGTTGAAAAATGTGTAACTAGGTTTGGTCTTCATAAGTATGAAATGCATCTTTTGCAAATTATAAAATGAAAAGAAATTATTATTATTATTGGAGCATGGGTTTCATGCTCAAGTTCTTTTATTTTATAGGTCAAGCACCAATTTAGTGCTTCTAGGGTTTGTCCTAGGTCAAGAAGTCAAAAGAGTCATTGTCAAATATTTAAGACCCCAATGGGCACATTATAACTTGTAAAGAAAAATTATTTGTCTTTAAAGAGTCGAAATACCCTACAAGATCAAGTCGGCCTAGAAGTTGTCAAGTTGGCCGAAGTCGGCCTAATTGAAGAGCTACATCTACCCCTTAAAGAAGCCTATATAAGGAGAGGAACTCGTCCTCCAAAGACTCACTCACTTATCTGTTATTCTATGCGAAGAAGAGGACGAAGAAGAGGTCAAAGAAGGATGAAGTGTTTTGGGCTAGTTCTCTCTCTCTCTCTCTCTCGTGCTAGAGAAAGCTAGGGTTTCTACGCAAGGGTCTCATCTAGTTAGATCTTGGAGCGAAGGAAGGAAATAAGGCAAGCGAAGGCTACTAAGGGTATCTCTCAAGCCCTAAGTCATAAGGAAAGGCAAGCGAAGGGCAAAAGGTGGCTCTAGGAAGAAGATCAAAGTTCCCATGTGTGGCAGCAGCAATTGCTGGGAAGTCGAAATTTCAGATATGCAGTAGGAGGTCGAAGTTCTTGCTACTGGAGGCCGAGTTGGTGTAATTGGAAGAGATTTATCTGGGTTTGGCAATTACAAGGTTTGCACATTATTTCAAGTGGTTGATCTTGATCTTGGATGGTATTGGTCTAAGCCATAAGGTTTTGGTATTTGTCAATCAAAAGATCCATAAGAAGAGAAGAGATTTAAGGGTTTCCCCTCAAGAGGAGGTGTTTTAGCCCTGGCTTGCAACATATATACTGTGTCACTGTTCTTATTGTTTTGGTAGCTGTTTGATGTTTCTCACATTATAATATAAGGAACAAAGCTAATAAGTAAAAAGGTAACGCAAACAATTATCAAGTCGAAGAGAATTAACATATTCATTGCCCTATTGAATTCTCAACAAAATCCTAGGTATCACACTTTGTGTATTTTGTTGTCTTGTATATATTCATATCCCCAAGGAGAAAATAACCAAATTGGAACCCTTCAAAGTTCAAATTGAAGGGTGTTTTTGTTGGATGGAGTGAGTCCTCCAAGGCTTATGGACTCTAATATTTTGTCGCATTGGAAAATGGTAGTGAGCTGAGATGTAAAACATGATGAGGATGCATGGTCCCTCAAGGTTGGAGGAAGGAAGAATAGGTTGATTGTTGAGACAACTGAGGCTATGGTTCATGACCTAGATTTTCTTATGTTCCTTTGGGTAGAGGCATGTGGTACAACTGTCTACATCCTAAACATGTTTCCTCCTCTAGGTATTGAAGGACGAAACTCCAAAGGAAGCTTTTGTCATTGAGAAATCCTAGGTATCACACTTTTTGTGTTGTTGTCCAGTATATATTCATATTTTTTAGAAGAAATGAACTAAACTGAAACACTTTAATTTGAAGGGTGTTTTTGTTGGATATAATGGTGGAAGTGACGCTTATGAAGTCTACTTTTTGTCGCATTGGAAAATAATAGTGGACTGAGATGTGAACCTTGTGATAATGCATGGTCCCTCAAGGTCTCAGGAGCCTCTTAGTAGAGGTTTAGGAGGGAGAAACCTTTTTTGTCCTAACGCTGATTAGCAAGGTTTTGGAGGTGGAAGTGATGCTTTAGTATTTTTTGGTTCAACAAGGTAGCCTAGATGTTACCTAAACATAGTAGGATACATAGGAGCATGTTGGATCTCGAAAGCCATCCTTTTTAGTCAGTCATCTATCTAAAAAGTTTCTAAATTATGTTGAACTAATGTCTTACATCATTGTTGTAGAGCCTTTTAGTTATGAGGAGGTAGTTGGTGAGCAGGTATGACAGAATGATGTGGTGGACGTGGACAACTCTATACTAAAGAATGATGTTTGGGAGATTGTGCCAACACAAGTGGGGAAGTTTGTGATTTATTCTAGGTGGATGTCTGAGGTGAAGCTTGCAACAGATAAAAAAAGTACAAAGGTTCTATTCATAGTGAGTATTCTCTAGAGAGGAGTTGACTATGAGGACATATTTACTCTAGTTGCTAGTGTACTTGCATCATGTTCGTTATGTCTTTAGCATCAATTCTTGGTTGGCATTGATATCAAATGGATGCAAGAACATTGTTTCTTAATGGTCTAATCAAGGAGGCAATATTGATCAATAACAACTCTATAATGAAGAATGCTGTTTGGGAGATTGTGCCAACGCAAGTGGGGAAGTTTATGATTTATTCTAGGGGGGTGTTTGAGGTGAAGTTTGCAGCAGATAACATAAAAAATACTAAGGTTCAGTTCACAGTGAGACTATTTTCTAGAGAGGAGTTGGCTATGAGGACACATTTACTGTAGTTGCTGGTGTACTTGCATCAAGTTTGCCATATTGTTAGCATCAATTTTTGGTTGGCATTTATATCAAATGGATGTAAAAACAATTTTTCTTAATGGTATAATCAGGGAGGCAATATACTTCAAACAATTGAGAGGCTTTGAGGTGCGTGGGTGAGAGATCCATGTATGCAAATTGAAGGTTTTTTATGGGATGAAGTTGGCATCGCATGCTCGGTACTCTATGATGGAAGAGTAATTGTTAGGTTCAAGCTTTACTATAGCTATTGCAGATCCTAATCTTTATCATTTAATTGGTAATTTGATTTGCTTGTTTTTGTGAGATCCAAGGGAAATTTTCACCCTAGGGTTTCTTAAGTAGTTAGGGTTTCAACAAACTCTTTTTCAGACAGTGACACCAAGATTCATTCAATAGAAATTAATGAAGTCTTCAGTAAATAACATTGCCATCTCAACATTACAGTAAACAATACTATAGTTCAACCAAGCAACATAATTTCACAATAACACTATATTCTCCGAATTTAATAGTTTAGTATAGTTTCAAACAGTTGCAGTGTAATTTCGTATTGGACAAAGCTTGACTAAATAATAACTGTATTCTAACCAGAAACCTGAGTGGTTTAGAGTAATCCCTAGATTTGAATAAACCTTTGCAAATTGTGATCAGGGCTAATATCCGAATGGTTTCAAGGGTCAAGACGGAGGATAAAACTCTTCTTCTTCTTTGGACTTCCTTCAAAAAATTCTCCCAGAATCTATCCAATACCATTGTGTTGTCTTAGTCCTAGATCTGCTTCGGTCCTAAATCAATTCCTCTATACTTGCCTCAGATAGCCACTCCGAGCGCTATATAAGAGTAGCAAATTTCTACAGAAGTTAAGACCTATTGCAGAGCACAAATAATCCTTGAGTGGCCTGAGGAAGGGAGTTCGAATTTGGTTGGGATTAGTGATGCAGCCTAAGCTGTAAATACCCACACTATGCATATAAAATGCATGTCATATACATGTCTCAGGAATTTTAAAATTCCATACCTAGTAAAACCTTCACAAATCAAGGTTTAAGGCTCCTGAAAGAAACTCTATGCGGAAACATTTCATGTAACTATCCCAAGTCTAAACTTTAATAAACCTTTGAGCGGAACCTTATACAACCCTTCATAATCTTTGGTTAATTCTTATTACCCGCGCATGTCAATAGTACCATTTTAACTCTGGTTTCAGTTTAACCCAACATTAACCATAATACATTTATTCCACTCATTTCTATTATAACTCTTGTATAATAGAAATATTTGATAACCCACACTTAAACCTTACCTTTTCGCCATTCCACAAACCTTTGCACATATATCGATGCTCTCTTTAGCACATTAAATTTCTGCTGTCGATCTCATTCCTTCAGATCCAACGGATATCGCATCACCCGCTCGACAACCAGCTTGGACGATCTCCTCCGTCGATCAATCCTGCTCGATGCAATGGCTATCGCATAATCTCGCGTGAAATCTTGCACTACTGATACCAGGTCGAGAGCGCATGAGAAAAGTGGTTTTCTCTTTCCATCGTGTGCTACGTGTCAACCCCTCAGGTTAATCGCATGAAATTGTAGAATACCATTTACAGCTTTTAGGGCGCGTGAGATACCGCTGACCACTTGCGAAGACCGCTCCATCCTTCTGCTAACACGTGGTGTTAATCTCCGCCATTCATCTTCTTGACTTTATTTTGTGTAACTTAATCCTAGCTGTCTATCTCTTAACTTAATCTCCTGCGATAAGATCTTTGCCCCTCATCTTCCATTAACCCTGTCCATTGATCCGACTGATCCAACGACTATTGTGCATTGTTACGTTCTTTTGTTTCTTACTGTGTAATAGGCTATTCAATTTTTTTCCTGTGTATTTGTTCTCGCCTTATGGTCTTCACTTGTTCTGATCTTGATCTCCACCCTGTTACTTCATTTCTTCGTGCCTTTACGCTTCCTTCATAAATCCTAAGGTTTTAGGAAACCTTGCAGTTATACCTTTAATGTAACATTAAACATTTTCTTCAATACTGTCTGTGTGCAAGCCCATAACACTCTTCTCTGCCTTCTTCTTTGATTCTACACACCTGCAAACCTATGTTACATAGAATTACTCTAATCCATACACAATTTGTAATTCAATTACTCAATACACACCACACAACTCAGAAATTGCACTTCTTTATTGATAAATGAATATTTACACCATGAATTCCTTCTCAGCTTGATCTTCTATACCAGTGGCCTTTTGGCACTACTTCCCTCTATCTTCCCGTAGGCTACAATCAATCTCCTCTAATTCCTAGCTTTTCAACTAACTAACTCTCTCTATGCCTTTTAGGCTTACATTTATACAAAAGGTTCTGTAACCCATTTCGGTTCAGATCCTTAATCTTTTGAACTAAATCCTAAATATCCTCTAAGTCCACTTTTGACTCAACTAATCCCTAAGGATCCTCTTTAGTTCCACAAACCATGAAACCAATTCCTAATCTAAGATTTAAAATTAATTCCCAAATCTCTCAATCTCTCAACTATCCTAATTCTCTCATGTTTTCCAACATTTGCGAACATTTACAATTATGCCTCATAATACTTAATTAAATCCTATTCGAAATATCCCTTATTAAAATCACTCAAAAACCTTAATAATTACATTAATTTAATACTCAAGGAACCAACTTCCTTGAAAACACAAGACCCCCTATGTCTACTAAAATACAATGAAATTTCCAAGCTAGATGCTCCTGCATCAATTAGCCTCCTTTGATGCTCAAAAATTTCAGATTAATTTGCCTCAGAATAATTACGTAGATGCCCAGCCTCAGGGTTTTGTTTTCCTCAGAATTGTGATAATATCCTGCCTCAAATAGTTCTGCTGCTGCCTCAAGAGTCAGGATAAACTTGCAGGGAATCGACCTCAGAATAATTCGATTTTCTGCCTCAGTACAGATTTGTCTAACCCCAGAAGAAATTCAGATGCCTTTGCTTGCGGCTCGACTCTGCGGCTCAGGCCTGTGACTTGGGTTTGTCATAGGGTAAAGACAACCCTCTGATTGGTCTCAGGTAGAGTTCGTTTTCTATTTGCACGAATTCCATCTAGGTTCAAAAAAGCCACAGTCTGATTCAGTGAGAATACCGCTGGTTTGTCTTAGGGAAATTTTGCATATAGTCTTAGCCTCCAAATTTCGTCTACCTCAAAAAATTTGCCACCTTTGCCTCAGAATAGATTTACATTCCTTCAAGATAATTTTGATTAGCTTGCTTCAGATCTCCCACAAAATTCTTTGCTATTCTTTAAATGGATGACTTCCCTGTTTTCTAGAACAGAAATAGAAAATAAAGATAGGTGACTAGGTAGGGTGGGCTCACCTTCATCAAAACTAGTCAAAGAGGAAATGGGGTCTTAAAACCCTTAGAGCCTCAGGCTCAAGAAAAAACAGAGACAAAATGATCAAATCCAATGATGCCTCAAATGAATCTAACCCTCTTGTATTTATAGATTTCCTTGAGGGGATTTTTTTCCTTAATTAATTGAGTGGGGTTCACAACAAACCCCAACTTTGGGCTTTTTTGTGTTAGCTGCCGCAAAACTTGTGCCTTGCTTCCCAAGCATTGGGAATTTTGTGGTTTTTCCCTTTACCCAAAACTACAGCCTATGAGGATCGTAGGCTACTTCGTCCCTTGGGGACATTACAAGAATGTTCCACCAAGTTTCTAGGACAAGGAGGAGAGGGAGCGGGGATACGCAGGAGAGGCCTATGCAAAATCTCCCCACCAATTTTTAGGAAACTTGGGGGGACGTCAGGGTCTTAAAAAGTTAAAAATATAAAATATAAATCGAGGAATCATATAACTGAAACAAATTTAAAACGAAAAGCATGATCATTGATATCATTATCATATAAATTATAATCATACATCATACATGTAAGTTTGTAACTGTACAATGTAACTACTAGTCTACTAGCTTACTAACAATGCACAATGAAAATAAATTATGAAATTATAAATGTTTATACTTTTAAACTTTAAACCATATTGATGTTCCACTTCCAACTATGAACATTGAATACTGAATATTGAAATAAAATTATAAAGACAAGTCTAATACATCAAGAGTCAATTTTTTTAATTTTATGGAGTCAAAATAACATAAGAACATATCAAAAGATAAATGAGCATAATTGCTCAAGGTAATCCGTTCAATGAAGGAGCAGACAGAAGGTTGCTTGGCGATGGCGGCAACGTTCCATTCAACGAAGGAGCAGACAGAAGGTTGCTTGGTGATGGCGATAGTGTTTAGTTCAACGAAGGAGCAAACAAAAAATGAAATGTGAAATGAACATAACGTAAACCCTTTCCGGTTAGTCAACGAATATTAAAAATTACGATTTTTTTGTTTCATAAAAAGAAATTGTGAATTTTTTCTAGGGAAATGACTCCTCAAGACCCCCTAAGACCTCTTTCGCCTAGGAAATGACCCCTCAAGACCCCTTAAGACCTCTTTCGCCTAGGAAACGACCCCAAAAATGGAGGAAACGATCCCTTTCAAGTTTCCTTGCGTACCCTATTTTTTGGGAGCATGGGGAAACGACCCCCTTTCATCCCCAAGTCCCCAGAGCGCGAGGGAGCTAGGAAACTCGATCCCCAGGTGGGGGGACGAGACCCTGTGGAACGCTGCATTACAGTTCCCCCTTTCTGACATTGCTTGTCCCCAAGCAATAACAAATATGGGTGCTGCAACTTTTTCTCATCAATCCTTGAACATGAATAATTGCCTTCAAACTTCAGAGTTACCATTTTGAACACACTGACACTGCAAGATTTCATTTCATCCATTAGAGGTTGCATTCTACTACCTGCACCCATATCTTCATTAGTTACTTGAAAGTGTTGATTCGTATATGCTACAAATCCCGCACTTCTATGAGGCACAAACTTCACCAACTCCAATCTGCAAAATTTACGCTGCCAATATACAATCTAATCAATTCATCTATCAAAGATTTCAATAATGTGTAGGCTGCATCTTTCTCCCTGTTGTGTAGTAGTCAAATGAATCATTATGTCTTCAGTAAGACTTCCACCTTGCTCAACAATTTTCCAAGAAAATTCTCCAATCGCTAGTTGTAGTTCAGAGCTTTTTGCAACAAAACTTTCATGATGCTTCTCCCTAACCATCTCCCAAAGTGGTCCAGGATGTAGAAAAACGAGGAGAAATGGTCTGGAATATCGATAACAAACATTATCTTCAACCTCATGCATTTGGATAATACAAGATAAGATGAGATCATATGTGTTCCTTATGACATCAAGAAATGATCTATCCGGAGTTTGATGCAAAGGCATTTTTGCAGGTGAGGTTACTTTGCACCTTTCATTGCACACAATATTGGAATAACACTTGTTGACACCTAATCATTGGGATTGGGTGAACATTTGTAAATAATGTAAATAGTAAATAATGGAGAATAAGAAAATGAAGAGACACTAGGAGGTGAAGCCCAAGAGTCTCTCCCTGCTTGTATATAACCATGAGCAGCCTTAATGAAGAAATCCAATTTGTTTTGAGGAGTTACCTCATGGCCTGGCATGGTATCAGAGCTAGCTCCATTTTTGGCATCCCATAGTGGTACAGCGTCCAATGTGTCCACAAAATGAAAATGGAGCTAGCTCTGATACCAATTGAATTACAAAATGATGATCCTCTTGCTCTAGTATCAGAAGTAAGATCTATTATGCATGATATCAAAGTCACTAATGTTGAACTAGACATTCCTCTGATAGCTTTTGTCAAGGTACTTTATCCCACTTATTCAAATTATCTTAAGTCATTCCAAGCAAATGGAAACCTCAAAGAGATTACCTTTGACTCCCTTGTGAAAAAATTTACTCAGAGAGAGAAAGCTTTTGGGAAAAAGACAACTCCTCAATCTTCTGGACGCTGTGTGTCTTGCACATAGAGAGAAGAATCATGCTTAAGATTCTTCCAGAGGAAGAGGTGGTCAAAGAGGAAGAGGAAGAAGAAATTTTAGAGGGAGGGGGGGCACACACTCTCAAGGAGAAAAAAATGATCTTCATTGCATATGTTGCAATAGAGATGGATCACATGATGCATCCACATGCAAGCTGCCTTGGGGCAAAATTGAGTAGGGAAGAAATCAAGCCAATGGTAAAACCAATGACAAAGAGAAAGGTAAAGCACCTGAATCCGCTCAGTATGTTGTGACACATTGTAATATTGAAGTAACTGAAGAATTGTTTAATGCTTCACTTGCTTTCTTGGAAAAATGATTGGTTGCTTGATTTAGGTGCAACTTGCCACATGACGTTTAGAAGAAATTTTTTTGAAGAATTTACTGACAATGTTCATGGAGCAGTATACTTTGCAGACAAATCAAAATTCAAGCCATCAGGGCTTCGCACAATCAGACTCAAATTACTTGGTCTTCCAGACTTTATTCTGCATGATGTTTTATATCTCCCACAACTGAGGAGAAACTTGTTGTCCTTGGTTTGCATCCTCCAGCAATGACACTCCATTCATATGTTTGATGGCAAGGTTGAGGTGAGAAAAGCATCAGATCACTCACTTGTCATGACGGGGATAGAAGAAGAAAGACTTCTGAAGCTGCAAGGTACCTTTGCTCCTGCACAAAATTTCTCATACAGTTTTCATTATGATGAAGGTACATTTCCATCAAGTCTTTTATGCAATGCTAGATTTGGACACTTGAACTATGACAACCTTTGCTTGTTGAAGAAAAATGGTGTTACTGGTTTGCCTACAATTCTTAGGAAACTTAAGCATTGTGATGCTTGTATTCTAGGAAAGCATAGCAAACAACGTTTTCATGATTCACATTTCAGAGCACATAGAAAACTTGAACTCATTCATTCAGATTTATGTGGTCCAATGCCAGTTCCTTCTGCAAATGGAAATAAATATATGATGACATTTATTGATGACTACACCAAAATGTGTTGGGTTTATTTATTGAAGAACAAATTTGATGCTTTTCAAACATTCAAG
>APFE030410983.1:20359-46737 GCA_000404065.3 Pinus taeda | reverse complement strand
ATTGAAAATGATGCACAATCTCATATTGGCTCTATTCGCACTGATAATGGAAAAGAATACACTTCAAATGAATTTGAAGACTATCTTCGCCAACATGGGATCAAACATCAAACAACTGTGCCTTATAATAATAGAATGGAGTAGCTAAAACAATGAATAGGACAATCTTAAATATGGTACGTTCCATGATGTTTTTCAAGAATGTAAAATTGATGTTTTGGGCTGATGCAGTTCTATGTGCTGTATATGTAAAGAATAAATGTCCATCTATAATGCTATTAGAAACAAGACTCTTTATGAAATGTGGTATGGCCACATTCCTTCAATAAAGCATCTCAGAGTCTTTGGTTCCACCTGTTATGCCTTGATACCAAAGGTACAAAGAGACAAACTTGGTGCAAGGAGTCGTAAATGTATCTTCTTGGGGTATTCAAATACCTCTAAAGCAAACCTTCTCTATGATGAATTCAATAAGAAGCTTGTTGTATCTAGAGATGTAATCTTTCTTGAATCTTCCAAAGCTGACAATGTTGTTGAGCGTCAACTTGATTGCTTGAATAGATTCAGACATGCAAAATCATTTCAAGAATTTGATAATCAAATTCCACATCTTGAAGGGGGGATTACTACACTGGATCAATTTGTGGAATCTTCTTCTGAAGCACTCTCTCCACCACATGAAGCTCCAACCACTGATGATACTTCGAGTGATGTGATTGATAGAATTGGGAGACTCGATCTTGATTCAGCCCCAACTCAGTTAACTGAGCAGCCTGGACCATCTCAGAAAGGTCCCCCAAAATGGCTGACAAAGACACTTGAAAATGTTCATCCTGATGAGGTTGGAAAGACAGGAACAAGAAATTCAACCAGGCAAAATGGAGGTGATGTAGATGATTCTGATTCCCTTGTTGATATGGATGTTTCTTATGATTGCGAACTAAATTTGTCTACAAATTTTGAACCAACTTCCTTCAAAGAAGCCGCTTCTCATGTTGAATGGAAAGAAGTGATGCAAAAGGAGTATGATGCCTTGATAAAGAATGACACTTGGAAGTTGGTTGATCTTCCATTGGGAACCAAACCAATTGGATGCAAGTGGGTTTACAACAAATATAAAGGTGATGGCTCACTTGACAAGCACAAAGCTAGGCTTGTGGCAAAAGGTTTTGCATAGAAAGAAGGGGTCGATTATGAGGAGATTTTTGCCCTCACAGCAAAATGGGCTACCATCCAGGCACTCTTTGCCTTAACAACTCATAACGGTTGGAAAGTCTATCAAATAGATGTAAAAACTGCTTTCATGAATGGAGATCTGAAAGAGTGTTTTTATGTCCCAACATGAAGGATTTGTTGTGAAGGGACATGAACATAAAGTATGCAAACTTGTGAAATCCTTGTATGGCCTCAAGAAAGCATCGCGAGCCTGGTATGAAAAGTTAATTGAGCATCTTCTGAAACTCAACTTCAAACATTATGATCTTGATGATGCAACTTTGTTTGTCAAGAAAGTTGGCAAAACCGTTGTATATCTTGTGGTATATGTAGATGATCTTTTGATGACAGGGAACAATGAGAGCTACATTGCATCCTTAAAGAAGGAATTGAGGAAAGGTTTTGAAATGACTAACTTGGGCTATGTTCACTACTATCTTGGTATTGAAGTAACTCAATGTCCGAAGTCTATATTCCTCTCTCAAAAGAAGTACATTAGAGATCTGTTGAACAAGTTTGGCATGGCTGAGTGCAATCCTCTGACTACTCCAATGGAACAAAACTTAAGCTCACATCCATTGAAGGAAAAGAATTTGAGGATGCAACAAAGTATAGACAGCTTGTAGGAAGTCTCAACTACTCGACTACTACCAGACCATACATTTCGTTTGCTATTGGAATCTTCTCCAGGGTTATGCAAAAGCCTTATGAGGGACATTGGTCTGCTACAAAAAGAGTTCTAAAATACTTGAAGGGAACCCAAGACTTTGGACTCAAGTATACACAGGTGGGCGACTTCAGCTTGATTGGATACTCTGATTCAAACTTTGATGGAGACAAAGAAACTGGGGTATCTACTTTAGGTTATGCTATGAGTCTTGGATCAGGAGCTGTCTCCTAGAGATCACGCAAACAATCAGTTCCAACAAATTCCACAGCAGAGGCAGAATATTTGGCAGCTACTGAGGCAACAAAAGAAATTGTGTGGCTCAGAAAAATTCTGGAAGATTTGCAGGTAAAACAAGTACATTCAACTCCACTTCTGATTGACAACATCTCTGCAATAAAGCTGGCCAAGAACTCAAAGTTCCATTATTGAACGAAGCATATCAATACAAAATACCATCTGATTCGACAACATGTTGAGGCCAAAACAATCCATCTACACCATTGTTCCACTAATGAGTAGATTGTAGACATCTTCACCAAAGCGCTTGGAAGAGAAAAGTTCGAAAGATTCAAAACGATGCTTGGGCTTACCAAAATCCCTTCAAATTAAGGGGGGGGATTGTTGACACCTAATCACTGGGATTGGGCAAACATTTGTAAATAATGTAAATAGTAAATAATGGAGAATAAGAAAATGAAGAGACCTTGGAATTTGGGAGGTGAAGCCCAATAGTCTCTCCCTGCTTGTATATAACCATGAGTAGCCTTAATGAAGAAATGCAAGTCGTTTTGAGGAGTTACCTCCTAGCCTGACAACACCTATGAGAGAAACTTGTCAAAATTGAATCAACCATATTTTGCATCGTACACTAAAGGCTGCTAGCGTATAAAATATGCTTCACCCCAAGATAGGAGTCATAGATAATGAGCTTCCTCAGGTTCAAAATCATGCCTGGTAAAAATGTCACAGTCTTGTTTGGTCCAATGTGTTTAACAACATGCCGGTCAATATAAAGAGCATGGGTATTGGCTGGACATTGTGCCTTCATGCTTCCTTGATGCTTTTTGCGGTGTTTCCTACAACTTGTATGGCTTGTATTCCTCCCTTTCTCTGTTGCTGCAATTAAGTTTCCATTGTTTATGCAATCCCTATTATGAGGAAGAAGCTTCATTATATCTTCAGTTGCCCTGCTGGGTGTTGTCCTAAGAAGTTTCTTCCTGAATGCAGATTATGGACCAAGGAATATTTTCTCTTTATAGAAGATGATCTGATCTCTTACCTCCATTTTTATTGTTCCAATAGTCTCTTCATCATCCCATTCTTTGCCAGCTAGTTGGGTTTTATATTTCCGTTGCCTCTTTGGGATTTTTAAAACTTGTCGTCTAATAGAATCTGTACTAAGATATTGACCCTCTAAATGCCTTAAACCAACATTCAAGCTCCTAATTGTTCTTAATGGTTTGTACATCCTTGTCTATTTGAAAGATCCTCTTCTTTAGGGAATCTAACCCTTGCACTGAATTTTTCTTGCATTCTCAAACTTGGTCAAGTGACCCCTGTTAGCACTCTAGGAAGCTCTCCTAGGTTGTAGCTCGGAGATCCCTGGTAACATATAAATCTTCAATATCGTTCTTGGAACTATTGGAATGGATGATGGTTTGGGTCAAGTCAGATGACTGTTTCAACTCTGTTTTCACTCAAAACATGCATGAACACCGTTAGCTTTACAAGGCTTTAGACCACTAATGCTCAATAGTTTATAGATTCAATGGTAGATGGAGAATACTGACTGTACCAGCAGATGCATACATAAACACATATGAATGGCTAGCTACAGAAATCAAATGAGGCTTACAAATCTAATTTATCAATGCAGAGATAAGATGACAGTTATTTGGCATTTGACACAGAAGAAAACATGAATAACCCATTCAAATGCAAGCTTAGAACAGAGGGAAAGATGGGGATTGAACATTTAACAACAAAAGAAGCTTGTATTACTAGAATGAAGATGAGACGTTGAGAGGAGCAAAATCTCAACAGTCTCCAAAAGTTGAACCCTTCATCCTCTGAACTTTCAACCTTTTATAGGCCTTTTACAATGCTCTTGAACCTTCTGAGGCTTGAGAGGTCTTAATCTATCCTCTCTGTCTTTTTAACGACTTGATGCCATGACTAGACACGCATGAGCTCAGAGGTCTCTTTCTTCTAACAGTAGTAACCAAATTCTGTTAATTTTGCCTTGCTGTCCAGTAGCTTGCTCGTGCCAGCGATGCTCCATGACCATTGCTGTTGGTTCGGCTGTGTTGCCCTGTTGTTTTTCCCTTTTTCGGCTTTCTGTTTGCTCGAATCCCTGGAACGACCGCTTTCTGTTTTACACAGAGAAACACGTTCAAACTGTGAAAATCCGCCGCGAACACTGCTCATTCGGACTTTAAAAGTCCTTAAATCTGGTCTATTCTCCTATCGGGTTCGTCCTCAATCGCTGTCGCAAGTCGCTTCGGCCTTGTTCCAAGGCTTCCCTTTGTATTATGGAAATATGTTTAAAACATTGAAAATAACGTGAAAATTGGCTCCCTTCGGACTTCAAACATTATATATTTCCCTTCACGAACCCTTTCGGGTCCGGGTCTTATCGCATCAGACATCAATATAGGTAATAAGCCCCGCTCCTCTATGAAGCTCCGATGCGATATTGCGATGCGATTGATCGCAATCGCATATCGCTATGACCCCGGGCCGTTTGGTTAGCACTCTGTTGTGTTGGTCGATTGCGATTTTGCAATGCAACGTGGGTCGTCGATCTGTGTGCTTGATCGACAGTCCATGTTGACTTCGCTGATCGCCATCGCAAGTTCCGTCTGGTCTGTGCCATATCTGCCGATTGCCACCGCCGATTGCGATCCGTCCACTAATCTGGACCGTTGATTAGCCAGATCTGACGACTACTGTGCATTCATTGCTCAAGCCTCTGTTGCTCTATTTTTCACTGCGTTCTAGTGTTTTACGCCTCCCGATAGTGTTTTTCCGCCTGTTTGAAAGTTTTCTCTTGTGATTATTTTGATCTTTTAAATGATTTTTTAAAGACTTAGAGAGTTCTTGGATTCATTTTGGATCTGTTTGAATCAGCACCTCAGGGGTAACACGACTTATGGCCAAAGCGGAGCAAGAAGAGATGTGGCCGTCGAAGCTAAAATAGGGGACATTTCTGCTAAAAATAGCAGCACTGCACCTCAGGGGCTTACACTGGCTCCTTCTGGGGATGAAAGCCTCTTTGTGAGGTTTCAAGAACTGTAGACCACTGCCTTTCCAGTAACAATCAAAACAAACTTATCTCCTAGTGTTCCATTGGGCATGGAGTTTATTTGCATAAAAACTAAAACTAAAAAACCTATTACATTATTTAAGGCCTTAAAGCCTCATATGAAGTAAAATTTCAAAAACCGCCCATTGACTGGGCCATCAAAGACACCTTCCCCCTCCAAATTGTGCAGAATGAAAGTGTTGTTCATCTGAACTTGAGTAATGACAAACGGTCCCGTCCACAAGGCATCGAATTTACCATGGTTACCCTTCTTTTCCTTCAATGCATCCCATTTGAGAACCTAGTCACCAACTTGAAAATTGTCCCTTTTTGCCTTTCTATCGAAGGTTTCTTTGATCTTCTTCTGATGAATTCTTGACTTCTCAACCAATTGTTCTCTGATATGTTGTAATTCAACCAAGTTACTCATTCTCCTCGCTATGTCATTCTCTTCATCCTGCTCTTCTTGCAAGAATTTGGCCACAATGAGAATCAGTTGGATAGGAAAAACAACATCAGCGCCATAAACTAGCTTGAATGGAAAATTTCTTATGGACTTCTTGTTGGTAACTCTGTCAGCCCATAGTGCAAACTTCAACTTGGAATCCCAGTTCTTTTTGTTGTCCTCCAACAGTTTTTTGATTATCCTTACAAGACTCTTGTTAGATGATTCTGCTAGGCCATTGCCTTCAGGATAATATGAGGTAGAATGCACCAATTGAATGCCCATGGATTCACACATGTCTACCAATTCTTCTGCCCTGAAAGCTGCTGCATTGTCATTGACTAGTTTGGTTGGGCAACCAAATCTAGTGAAAATATTCTGATTCAAGAACTTCATGATAACCTGATGATTAACATTTTTGGTGGGTATGGCCTCAATCCATTTGGTGAAATAATCAGTGGTTGCCAAGATCCATTTGTGATGGACACTGGAATGTGGATTGATCTCACCTATGAGGTCCAAGCCCCATTGCTAGAAGGGACCGTTGACGTGTACTGGCTTCAACGACAAAGATTTTAGCTGTTGTCTTTCTGCAAACCTCTGACATTTGTCACAAGACTTCACAAAAGAAAAAACATCAGAGAATAGAGTAGGCCAGTAATACTCAGCTCTCAAGATTTTGTGGGCTGTGGATATCCAATAATGATGCTTTCCGCAGATGCTAGAATGGAATTGGTGCGTGACTTCCACAGATTGTCCTTTGTCTAGACATCTCAAGAGGATCTCTGACAGGTCTTTCCAATAGAGCAGGTTTTCATTAATACAGAATTTGGCTATTTGAGGTTAATGGCCCAGGCTTGACTCGAGCTAAGCCCTGGAGGGACTTCTAGCTTCTGCAAAAAATGAACTACACTGTAATTCCATTCACAGGTGGCTAGATTTTCGGCCAAAAACTGATTTGGCTCTCACTCTAGTGTTGCTTCCTCTGTCCACTCACCACCTGAATTTGAACCCACGCAATTGATGTTTAACAAACTGCAATTTTCCTTAGCCATAAGCTTAGCCAAGCCCTGGCCTTTGACAAGCTTGGTGGGCTTCACCTCTATGTTGAACTCTATGAATTTTGCAATCCATTTAGCTCTCTTTCGATCAATATCTGGCTGAGTTAGAACATCTTTTACTGAGGTTGACGGTACATATGCAATCACTTTGGAACGCAGAATATAAATTCTGAAGGCCTTTAAAGATTTTATGAGAGCATAAGCTTGCTTTTCAATAAGGTCATACCTTAGTTCAGCATCCCTCAGAGTTTTGCTGAAAAAGGCCACAGGGTGTTCTACACCTTCATCATTTTTTTGCAATAGAATTGCTGCAAGTGTATCATAAGAGGCAAAAAGGTTAGATATAAAACTCCCTGTTATAATCTGCGCTGATAAGAGTAGGAGCTTCCATGATAGGTTGTTTAATGGTTTCAAAAGAGCTTCTTGCACCTTCTGTCCATTTTATTTCTGATCCTTTCTTCAGCATGGAAGTGATGTGCTTCACTAGCTTTGCGAAGTTTGGAATAAACCTACTGACAAAGTTAATCTTACCCAGAAAAGATTGAATGTCCCTCTTTGATCTTGGGATGGACAACGTTTGAATTGCTTGAACCTTTGCTGGATCGATCTTCACACTTTCGGCAGAAACAATATGTCCCAGAAGTTTGCTTTCTTCTAGAGCAAATTGTGACTTCTTTGGGTTCACAGAAATTCCAAACTGTATGCACTTTAGAAACACCTTCTTCAAATGCTGCAAATGGTCCATGTGACTGCTGGAAAAGACTGTTATGTCATCAAGGTAAATAAGGACAAACTTGTCCCTCTCTCCCACGAAGGCTATGTCCATGGCCCTTTGAAAAGTAGCCCCAACATTCATCAGTCCAAAAGGCATCTTGGAGTACATGAAAGTGCCCCAAGGAGTAGTGAAGGCAGTCTTTTCCTGATCTTCTGGATGTACAACAATCTGATTATAACCTGAAAATCCATCTAAGAAAGACATGACCCTAGCCCATGAAACTTTTTGCAGCAAGTGTTCCATCTTAGGCAGGGGGTAGTTGTCTTTTTTAGAGCATTTGTTCAAATTCTTGAAGTCAACACAAAGCCTGATTCCTCCATTCCTCTTTCTTACTACCACAAGGTTAGCTATCCACTTTGAATACCTTAGGGGAACTATGATCTTGGCATCCAACTACTTCTTGATTTCCTTTTCAATCAAAAGGCAATAAGAGAGGGCTAATAGGTCTTAATTTCTGCTTAAAAGGGATAGTGTTCTTCTCCAGTGGGATTTTATGTTGAATGATGTTGGTGTCATAGGTCTTAAGCTCGCTGTATTCCCAAGCAAAAATATCAACAAATTGTTTCATCAAGGTGCGATACTCAGAACTTTGGGCAGAAGATAGGTCAGTGGATAGATTTATGTACTTGGGATGGGCTGGACTCCCTACATTATGTTTATGAACAACAGACTCATTTTCTTTTTTGGCAGGCTTATAAGGTACATCATTATGATCAAACAACTTCTCTAGGGGCACCAATCCTTTGGGTATATGGTTACTAGGTAGCTGAACAATGCTGTCCTGACCAATCTTGTCCTATAGCTTGGACTGGTTGCGTTCTTCCATGGTTTCGTTTTCTTGGTTGATGTGCATTTCAAAAAATTCCTCAACGACTTGTAAAAATCTATTAATTTCATCATCTTCAAAAACTTTCCAGTATTTGACATTTTCAGGCAGAGATGGTCTATATTTCACTTGAACTTCATAAGTCAATTTAGGAGGCAAAGGAGGAATAAACATGCTAGCAGACACAACAAGGGAATCAACAAACCGGTTCTTCATTCTCGGGATGTAAGAAATGCTGAAAATATTAAAAGAGTCCTTGAGCTTCCATACCTCATCTTTGTATGCTTTCAGCCTTGGATGCTTTGCTCGGAAAGTTTTGTTGACCTGCTGAATGATAAGGTCTGCATCTCCAAACACCTTCAGACCTTTGATGCCCATTTCTTTAGCAACGTTTAAGTCCAATATCAAAGCTTCGTATTTTGCTATGTTATTTGTGACCTGAAAAGTTAGCTTGAAAGATAAATGAATGCATTATTGTTTGGGGGACACGAGGACTACACCTTCCCTTGCAGCTTCCTTAGAGCAAGCTCCATCAAAGAACATGTCCCAAATTTGTGGGGCTTCTTCTTCTGTGATCTGGCAAACTGGTTTCTTAAGCTGTGTGGAGGCCAATTGGGATTCTTCAATCTGAAGGATACAGGCTCCAAAATCAGTGTCGACAGCATAGATGAGATGATTAGTGAGATTCCTTTCATCATTGATGATATAAGCCAATTGAGCTTCTCTGTATAATCTCTTGCTCTCACCTCCAAAAACTGGGACAGTGGCATAGGACAGATCATTTTGCAATGTTTCACCTAATCTCTTGATCCAACCTCTGGAGAGCAACATACCAAACTTGGGAGGTACATCTGCTACCACAATATCCATCACCATGCTCTTCATGGGCAGCTAAGACAAGGTGACGGCTAGGTATTTGATTAATCCCAAACATTTCACTTTTTTAGAGTCAAAAGAAAATAGGTCATGATAAGACTTGGTAATGTCAAGACCCAACTCATCCATGATAGCCTTGGGCATTAGATTATGGCTGGCTCCTATGTCCAAAAGGTAGTTGTGAAGGATTTTGTCATGAATAGTAAAAGATACATAGAATGATGGGGAGCTGTCATCACAATTTTCAATCATTGGGCTGAGAACAACAACTGGTTTGTCGTCTTGCAGATTTACATAGTCAGTGGAGGCTTGGATGGCTTTAGGTTCAAGGGCCTCGAGGATAGATCTTTTGAAGGACTCATTCTTCACTAGTTCAATCAGAGGTATAGGTATGCTTAGCTTCTGAATTTCTGATTCAAAACTGAAAGGAGAAGGAGACTTGTCAAGGCCTCTTACCTTGTGAGCTGGAGCTTTGCGGATGATGGGATCAACTACCGGTCGTTTCTTCTTTTTAGCTTGCTGTATTGCAGGGACAACAACTCTCTAAACAAGAGTTTCCTTGGCATTATTCATCTTCTACCTTAGATCATATCTGTGCAGATCTTCAGTTTGCAGAACAACTTCACCATCCCATTCTTGGTTGATTTGATCATTGAATAATCACTTTTCATAGGCAGCTGAGGTAAAAAAGGAGGCACTGCATTTGTCTTCAAGACAATGGATCTCATCATCTTCTTCAAACTGCTCTTCTTCCATGACTACATTCTGGAAAGGGGTCTTTACCCTTTGGTCTTCATTAGCATCTTTGCTTCTTTGCAGAATCTGCAACTGCTCATTAGCTCTTCTATATGGATTTGGGTTTCTAGGAGCAAAGGTATTAGGAACTCTTCCTTTCCCAGGGTGCTGTTCAACCTTTAATTTGGAGATTTCAGAGGCTAATGACTCTGTCATCTTGGTCATTTTATCTATCTTGGGATTTGAAGATGATGAAGATTCGCCCCTCTGTCTCCTTCTATCAACATTCTCCTTCAGCTTCTCTGCAGCCATGATGTTCGATTCCACTTCCAAGGCTGCATCCTGCATATCAGCCAAGGTAGCACATCGTCTCTCCTCAACAGTAGACAGAAATCAGAATCAAAGGCACTGGCATAGGTGATTTTAGCAGAGGTAGTGGTGGGTTTTACTTCAGCTGGTATCTTGTTGTACATGCGGTTAACCTCTTATTAAAATCAGACAACAACTCACCATTTTCCCTCTTTAAGTTCCCAAACTCGGTGTGGTAGTAGAGTAGATCATTCTTACCCCCCCAATGCTTTACGAATGCATCATCTAAAGCCTCAATATCTACTATAGACCTTGGGGCTAGTTTTCTGAACCATTTTCTAACCTCTTCATCTAGACTTTGGACAAAGACTCTCGTCCATATATTGTCTTCACTAATGTCCAGGTTATCACCATAGCTATAGAATGATTCAAGATGTTCCTCAGCTGTAACACCTTCAGTCCCAGTGAACTTAGGCCTATACTTTTGATATTCTCCAGTAGGCATGACATTTAAAGGAGTGGGCAGTACTAGAGGTCCACACCTAGAAGCTATGATTCTTTCCATTTCGGTAGGTGCTTGTGGTCCTGCCATAGCTGTGGTGGCTATAAGGGTACTGGAAATCTGAATGACAGGGGGTTGAGGAGTGACTGATAAGACTAAAGGGGTATGAGAGATAGGAGGAGAGGTTTCCTTTGGGCTTGCAACAAAAGGAGAACCTAAAGAATAAGGAGCTCTATGAATTTCTGAGATTTTTTCTTCACTGCTAGTATTAGATGCTATACTCTCAACATGTTTTTGTTCTATTACAGGATTTTCTTGAAGAGATATAAAATATTGTTTAGAGCTACTTGAACCTGATGCTCCTTTCTGCAATCCCTTTCTTTCTTTGATGATTTTTTCAGGGTCAGATACTGGGTCAGCTTGTGGCTTTTGAGGATTTCTCCGAGTATGCCTCACAAACTGAGCCAGAACTATCAAGTGGAGTCGCCAAGAGGTTCGTCCTTCAGTAGAGTCACCAGATAGATGATTAGAACCGAAAAAGTGCCCAGACTTTGTCTATCATCAAAGCTGGATCTGTGTCGTCTCCTAGGGATGCTGAGCTTTAGTCTCCTCTCCCTGGCAACGACGCCAATTATGTTAGCACTCCAGGAAGCTCTCCTAGGTTGTAGCTCGGAGATGCTTGGTAACATATAAATCTTCAATATTGTTCTTGGAACTATTGGAATGGACGATGGTTTGGATCAAGTCAGATGATTGTTTCAACTCTGTTTTCACTCAAAACATGCATGAACACCCTCAGCGTTACAAGGCTTTAGACCACTAATGCTCAATAGTTTATAGATTCAGTGGATAGATAGAAAATACTGATTGTACCAGCAGATGCATACATAAACACATATGAATGGCTAGCTACAGAAAGAAAATGAGGCTTACAAATCTAATTTATCAATGCAGAGATAAGATGACAGTGATATGGCATTTGACATAGAAGAAAACATGAATAACTCGTTCAAGTACAAGCTTAGAACAGAGGGAAAGATGGGGATTGAACATATAACAACAAAAGAAGCTTGTATTTTTGGAATGAAGATGAGATGTTGAGAGGAGCAGAGTCTCCACAGTCTCCAAAAGTTGAACCCTTGATGCTCTGAACTTTCAACCTTTTATAGGCCTTTTATAATGCTCTCAAACCTTCTGAGGCTCGAGAGGTCTTAATCTATCCTCTCTGTCTTTTTAACGACTTGATGCCATGACTAGACACGCATGAGTTTGGAGGTCTCTTTTTTCTAACAATAGTAACCAAATTCTGGTAATTTTGCCTTGATGTTCAGTAGCTCGCTCGTGCCAGCGATGCTCCATGACCATTGCTGTTGGTTCGGCTGTGTTGCACTATTGTTTTTCCCTTTTTCGGCCTTCTGTCTGCTCGAATCCCTGAAACAACCACTTTCTATTTTACACAGAGAAACACGTTCAAACTGTTTAAATCCGTCGCGAACACTGCGCATTTGGACTTCAAAAGTCCTTAAATCTGGTCTATTCTCCTATCAGGTCCGTCCTCAATCACTGTCGCAAGTTGCTTCGGCCTTGTTCTAAGGCTTCCCTTTGTATTCTAGAAATACGTTTAAAACATTGAAAATAACATGAAAATTGGCTCCCTCCAGACTTCAAACATTATATATTTCCCTTCACGAACCCTTTCGGTTCCGGGTCTTATCGCATCAGACATCTATATAGGTATAAGTCCCGCTCCTCTGTGAAGCTCCGATGCGATATCAGGTTGCGATTGATCGCAATCGCATATCGCTATAACCCTGGGCCGTTTGGTGAGCGCTTTGTTGTGTTGGCCGATTGCGATTTTGTGATGCAACGTGAGCTGTCGATCTGCGCGCTTGATCGACGGTCCACGTTGACTCTGTCGATCGCCATCGCAAGTTCTACCTAGTTTGCGCCGATATCCGTCAATTGCCACTGCCGATTGCGATCCGCCTATTAGATCTGGACCGTTGATCGACCAGATCTGATGGTTGCTGTGCATTCATTGCTCAAGCCTCTGCTGCTCTGTTTTTCACTGCTTTCTAGTGTTTTTTGCCTCTTGATAGTGTGTTTCCACATGTTTGAAGGTTTTCTCTTGTGATTTTTGATCTTTTAAACGATATTTTAAAGACATGGAGAGTTCTTGGATCCATTTTGGATCTGTTTGAATCATCACCTTAGGGGTAACACGACTTATGGCCAAAGCGGAGCAAGAAGAGATGTGGCTGTCAGAGCTAAAACAAGGGACATTTTTGCTAAAGATAGCAGCACTGCACCTCAGGGGCTAATAACCCCAACAATAATTTTTCTTTAGTCATTTCTTTTAATCTTTGTCTGACATTTCCAAATGCAATTTGGTTAGGAAAGCCCCTTAGCAGTAATTGACTTTTCCACACCACTGTATTCTTTGCCCGCAATTTGTTCCCCACTCTCAACAACTCTTAGATTAATGCCATATGTAGCTTGGTTGCAATGTTTGTCAGCAATATCTTCCTCACCTTCAAGAGGTGAAACTTTGTCCAAGATATTTTTTGACATATTATCAAATTTCTCCAAAAAATGTTCCACAAATTTCTTCGATCCTGCATTAGCATATTCTTTTAAGGTGGAATTCACTTGCTTCTTATCCTTTGCTCCACTTCCTCTGTTGTATCCTACCCACATTTTTGTGGTCATCAATAACATGCTGGCCACTGGGTTGCTCATTTATATGGTTCCATATCACGATCAACACTCACTGCAACCTGAATACCTACCTTTGACAGCTTCACAGTAGATCCTATAATACTCTTAGTGGAAATATCAGTATCACTATCCGATGTCTTTGTGCTTGCTACCACTAAGATTGAGCTATACAGTGACAAACCACCGCTAGAGGTGTTTGGATAGTCCTTGCAGACACTATTGTCTTTACCTTGCTCTATACCAAGAATACTTTCATTCTCTCCTTCAATTTTCAACATATCTGAATTTTGAATGACATTGCTATCATGAAGGGTGTCCCCTTCCTCAAGACGACCATTATGTTCCCTGAAATTTGGTTCTCTTCTTTCATCTTCGTTGGTAATATAATTACCCTCAACAATATTATCACTATGTATGATTTCACCTTTAGGATTTTCATTTTGTTTAGGAGGATATAGCCATGACCAAACTTTCGGGTATGCCTTTACCCTTACTTTAGCTTCTTTGGTACTTTGTTTTTCTGTCTTGGGCTTACTATCAGTGTCACTAGATTTGTTTATTTTGCAACCATCCCAAAAATTGTCCCATTTCCTTACGCCCGCTTTTTGTTGTTTGCCCTTATCATCAGGGTTAAGAGATTGATCGTTTTTATTTAAAAGAGTGTATAGCCATGTACACTGTCCCTGGTGTGCCTTCTCCTAAAACACGTGTTATGGATGATACTTATGAAGATCAGTGATAGGACTAAACCAAAATTCCTTCCAATCCTTCATGACTACTTGGGAGAAGTCACCACTTTGGTGTGAAATAGCACTGGTCACCAATAATTAGATTTCATCGTAATCCCTCGGACTGGCAGAACACACAACTCTAATACCACTATGAGTTCCTAGGGAAGTTTTTGCCCTAGGGTTTCATAAAATTCTTTTTTGGACAATGACACCAAGTTTTATCCAGTACAAAATAATGAAATCGTCAGTAAATAACACTGCTATCTGCTATCTCAACATTACAATAAAAATACTATAGTTAAACCATGCAACCTAACTCCACAGTACCAGTATATTCACCAAATTTAATAGTTTAATATAGTTTCAAACAGTTTCAGTATAATTCCATTTGAACAAAGCTTGATTAAATACTAACTGTATTCTAACGAGAAACTTGAGTGGTTTAGAGTAATTTGTAGACCTGAACAAACCTTTGTGAATTCTGATTAGGGCTACTGTCTGAATGGTCTCATGGGTCAGGATGGAGGATCAAACTCTTCTTTTGCCTTGAAATTTCTTCTGAAAATTCTCCTTGTTGTCGCACATAATGTCTAGGCATTGTGACAACGGCTCAAATCAGGGGTTGTCACCCTGGTCCCCAGTCTCTTTGTTTAAGCTGTCTCCCTACAGTAGGCTAATGGGGGTAGACCCTACAAAAATGGAATGAAGGAGCACTAGTTGGGAACCATTTAGGAGACACAGTGAAGCGACCAAGTACTTGATTTAGATTTAACAAGACCTATAGGATTTGATTAGATTTTAAGCAATTGATACTAGTGCCTTATGGAGTCAACTATCTTGCTAGGAAATATAGGACTAAGTAATTGATTTGCAACTGCTGCTTGGATGAATGACTATCTTATATGAAGTGCAGATCCTAAAGCTAATATGAAATGCAAGAATCTTGGTTAATTTTAGTTAAATACTTATCTAAGTTTTAACCCTTCAATCCTTTCTATATTGAGTCCAATTTCGTAGTAGTTAGCAGAGAGAAGACAAGGCGAGGCACACTAAGCTGTGATTAACGATACCTCTCTTGAAAATCTAACATACTCGGTGCCTCCGACGCTGCAAAGAGTTGTGGCTCTGACGACTGCAAGGCCACTATTTTAAGTAAAAGCATGCTTCTCAAGCAAAGATGGATGGGTACCTATCTCTCTATCGACCAAGCTTATGCTTGGAAGTAAATTTTAGTTATGCAGAACTAACTTAATATGCAAATGCATGAGATGATTAGAATACGAGATGAAGTTAGATTCAAGGATGAAAAGTGCTTATGCAACGATCTGCTTCAGAGTTATATATCAAAGCCCTTAATTGTCAAAATGAATGTTCACTTCACTAGATAAAGATTGAAAGATAAACTTCTTAGCAATATCACAATTAGACCACAAACTTACTTCAAATATTTTGGATTCTTTCAAATACAATTATAATTCAAAGAGAACAAATGCTTCTTCACAAATTAATATCAAATGCTCAAAAAATACTTGGTTTATGAAACAAACAATATGCAATTTATCACAATTCCATGACAGAGTACTTAATTTTCAGAATTTGGTTTTTAGGACAACAGTAAGAAAAAGTTTATGACAACAACAATATGACAATGAAAACAGTAAGCTATCAATGCTATCTTTATGCAAAAAATTTACTGAAAAATTTTCAAACTTGCCCACCTGAATTATCAAAAACTTTCAGCCTGTTATGATGTGGTTGCTAGAATTATATCAATCTGATATACTTATTACAACCAGCAATTAAAACATGAAATAGGCCTAATGATGGATGCCCAATTCAAGAAATTAATTCCTTAATGTATTAGACAACTTAGGAATTGATTTTAGGTTAATCCATATGAGATCTTGCCACTGTTATATTTCAGACTTCAGAAACATAATTATTCAGAGATAACAGTCACAAAAAACTGCAGATCTAGGGCAAATTTTTGATACCCATCAAACATAAATGACTTATTAATGTATTTAACAATTTTTTTAGTTAATTTCAAACCACTTAGATGTGTTTTTCACCACTATTAGAAAGGTATATGATTGCTGTAGCAAACAATGAGGAAAAAGAGGGTTTAGAGATCAAACCCTTAGGCCCTAGGCTTTGAAGATCACTTGCCCAAGTTGCCAAAAAAATTTCAATACCTGAAACACAATTTTTTACCAATTTTTCTGCAAAAAACCACCAATGATTAGCTTCAGAAAATTATATATTTAGATCAGAAATGGAGCAAGGGGAATATAAGGCCAATGAGCGCTGACATTAGGTCTAATAGGATTATTGTTGGGCTAGGAGAAGGCAAATCTGGGCTTAGGAGCCCCAAAAATTTTAACCCGTGTTCTGAAAAAATTATTTTTCTTCAAATCTTCAGATTTGTTGCAAAATATTTAATGGATGGCCCTACAAAAATATTTGGGATAAGATCTTGCCCTCCACAGCCTAGATTTGTCTTAAAACCTCTAAATCTTCTTAAAAAAATCTCAAATCTGAAGATTTCCTTGGCTGATTTCTCAGATCTATTCCTGCAAACAATCTTTGAGCTCAGATCTTGCCCTCCAGGGTCTAGATCTGGCTTAGATCTGAAGATTTCGTTGGCTGATTTCTCAGATGTATTCCTGCACAAATGAAAAGAGAAAAACCCAATACCCAATATGTACAAAAATAAAGAAAATCCCGAAACCCAAGTGTTAAAATTCAAAATTATGTTATAAAATTTCAGATCTACACAAAGTAAATAACAAATATATACAAATAATTTACATATCTATCAGATATGAGGAGTATGAGTCAAACTCCTCTCCCAGATCTGACAATCTAAGGCTCTTAATAGCCAAAGATCTATCAATTTTTCCAAAAACTATTTAAAAATAAATTTTGAAAGTTTAGAGAGGTACTAGCCCCAAAACACCTTACAAAAAATAGATTAATCGTTAGATAAATCCTATGGCTTATATGAAGTAGGTTTTTCAGAAAATATGTGCCGAGAGTTGGTTGGTCCCCACATGCTCAATGGGAACATGAGAGATCTTCTGCAAACACTAGATCAACCATCAAATCAAGTAGAGAAATAGAATAACAATGAAATTATGAAGAAATAGAGATACCTGCTACTTCAATCAAAATTAAAAATGGTACCCTAGATCCAACAAACTGAATAGGATACATGTATTTAGATTATTCTAAGAGAGCTATTGATTGATAGTTTTCACATAATATTAAGCAGAAATTAAAATAATGTTACTATAAATTCATGAAGAGGAACACCACTGCAAGTTGAAACCCCAAAGACTTTTGCATTTATTCCATAAAAGTTTACAAGAGCTTCAAGAGCTAGTACACGATCAAAAGATCGGATGATTTCAAATGAAAAATGATCTCTAATTTATAGATTAATACTCCAACGACTAGTTGGCTTGATCCCCGTCAAAGTAATCTCGACTGTTAAAAAATATTTAATTGTCTTTTAATCTCTTTCGTCTAAATTATTTTATTTTGAGGAAATTTGATTTTTTCATTTAATTGAATTTTAATCAACTCAAAATTAATTATTTTGAGTTGATTTCCTTGAAAACTTGACTTTGACTTAACTACCAAGAACCAAGGGTCCAAAATCTCTTGAAATTTTCAATATTCCCTCGGCGAACCTCCAAAAATTAAAATTTCTGGGACCCATGAATTTTTTAATTTGGAGAATTAATTTTTCCTGGGACACAAAATTAATTAAATTTCTAGTTTAAGATTTTAATTTATTTTTGTCAGAAAATTTAATTAATTAAGTTTAATTTGAGTCTAATCAATTAAATTTCTGGCCTAGGATTTTTTTAATTGATTTTTTGCCAGAAAATTTAATTAATTGATACATGAGGGGATTAATAAATTTTCCAACCCTCAAATAGTTTAGCCATGGTGTCTAAATATGAGGGACCATGCACTAAAATATTTTTTTACATGAAGATTTTACATTTTAATATATGAAGGGGGAAAACTCGTTCGTTATAAACCCTTAACATTACTCATTTCTGCTATACAAAATATAATCTAGTAGACCAAGTGACTTGTAATAAAATAATTTAACTAATTAGCTAAAATTATTTTCGAGTCACTTTTACAAAGACTTGATCTAAAACACTAGGACTTATCTAAGATCTTGATGACAAAATCCACCTTAGCTTTGGGGTGAGGGTGAAGGGAAAAACTCTGCCGATCATTTGTGTCTAAAGAAGCAGATGAATCAATGAGACAAAAAACCTCCTAGAATGGAAATCGTCAACAAAGCAATAGGTTTACCTAGGCTGTTACATACAGACGTGGTCATATTATGATTATTTACATTATACACATGCATAATGGGTTGACATCTTTACAAAACTGCCGACTGATGATAAAATTTGAAAGGCGCAAACACTTGAACATGATAGATCCCTTTTGCGAAAAAAGGGTTGTACTTCTATGGGGTCGTTGACACAAAGTGGTCAACATCTGGCTGTACTTGGGGACACGTTACTTCATCGGAGGAATGTGAGAATCCAGAATCTGTATCGAAACAACACACAAGATTACATAAATAGGTTCCATCCAAAAATCATCATATAACATTAAGCACATGAAAATAAAAACTCTTCTACCATTAACTATTCTACTAACATGAAAATATAAATTTAATCTAACTACAAAGTGAAAATATTGAAATAACAGGGTGTAAGGTTATAAATACAGTACAAAGGATGCCTTGTGGCATCAGATGTGTTCAATATAATGCATACTGAGCATTTGCCTGCTTTCAGGCAATTCGGTGGGTTGTTTTTCAAATGTGCCATGTTCAATCCTACATATGGTAGGACTTTGTCTTATCCGAAAATCGAGTTGCTCGCAGTGATCAGATGCATCAAACCGCTTCCTTAGTCCTTTTCTTTTTCGCTTTAGGCTTTTCTTTGTGGCAGGCTGTATCGCTGTGAAGCAACAAACCTTATAGCTTGTTGAATTTAAATGTTAAATACAGAAAAGGTATTTTGTAATAATAATTTATTATATATAAAAATGTACAAGTGATGAATGTTACAGTGAGGACCCACATATATATACCTAAGCATGTGAGGACCCAAGCCACAGGGCGGAGCTGCAGGGCCGAGTCGCAGAGTTGAGCCATAGCACTGAGCCACAGGGACGCAGTTACAAGGTCAAGTCGCAAGGAAAGGCATCCAAATTTCTTCTAAAGTTATAAGGATTTGTACTGAGGCAGAAAATCGAATTATTCCGAGATTGATTCCCTACGAGTTCATCATGAGGCAGAAGAAGAACGATCTGAGGCAGACTATTGTCACGATTAAGAGGAAGACAAAACCCTGAGGATGGGCATCTACGTAATTATTCTGAGGCAAATTAATTTGCATTTTCTTGACCTTCAAAGGTGGCCAATCCAAGCCAAATTCAAACCCCATTACTAAGGCCATTTAGGGGTTATTTGTGCTCTAAAATAGGTCTGAAATTTTGAAGAAATTTGTTGCTCTTGTACAGAGCTCGGAGGGGCACTGTCTGAGGCAACTATAGAAGAATTAATGTAGGACCGAAGCAGATTAAGGACTCTCTAAGACGCAGTGGTGTTGAATAGGTTTTGGCAGTGTTGACCACTCTGTGTCAACGACCCCATAGCAGTACACCCATTTGTTCGCAAAGTGGATCTATCGTGTTCAAGTGTTTGCGCCTTTCAGATTTCATCATCAATCGACAGTTTTGTAAATATGTCGACCGATTATGCATGTGTATAAAGTAAATAATCCTAGTATGACCACGTTTGTATGTAACAACCTAGGTAAACCTAATGTTTTCATGACTGTTTCCATTATAGGATGTTTTTTGTCTCATTGATTCATCTGTCTCTAGACACATGATAGACATAGTTTTTCCCTCCACCCTCTCCCAAAAGCTAGGGTGGATTTTGTTGTCAAGATCTTAGGGGAGTCCTAGTGTTTTAGATCGAGTCTTTGTAAAAGTGACTTGAAAATAATTTTAGCTAATTGGCTAAATTATTTTATTACAAGTCACTTGGTCTGTATGTCACACGGTTCAGGTTCGAATTCGAGTTCGACAACGATTAGGTTCGATTCGAATTCGAATTTTCGGAAGAGGTTTGTATGAAGTTCGACATTAGGTTCGACTATACATATTTTTCAACATATATATACATATATATGACATAAAACAATAAAAAAATTGAAATCAATCAATAAAGCTATATGAGTAAGAATTCTGATTGGTATGCATACATGAATAACTTAATCATACTATAGCATCTAATTATCAACGACATTAGTTAAATGTAAACATACACCATAGTAGTTTGCAATTTGCAAATACAAAAAGGGATGCATAATTTCCAATTTCCAAAATTTAAAAGAATGACTATAATGTCAAATACTTGTGTTCTCTAAAAAATCATATAATCAAAACATAATCAAAATTTAAACATACACATTACAATAGAATTATATTGCAAAATCATGGAGAACATCTTCAAATCTCAAAATTTTAAGAAGGAAGTCCATAATGTCAAGTAGTTATAATCCATAAAATTGTTCTACAAAATTCAAAAACATAGATGATCTATCCTTACGGCCTACTTACAACATAAAAAAAGCTCTAATCATTAGAAGCACATGGCCTAGTAAAGCCACTAGAATGGTGATCATCAAACTCATCATTTGACTCATCTAGTGAGTCATCAATGCTAATATCATCTTCTTCTAGCATGGTCTCAAACCACGATTGAGAAGAACTAGATGCATCTTTGGCCACACTACTCAAGGCCAACTTCAAATTACTGCAAACATAAACAAGGTCTTCCAACCTTCTAGACAATAATTTGTTTCTTTTCTTGGATTGAATATGGTTAAAGTTGCTCCAGTTCCTTTCACAAGCAGAAGCACTTGATCCCTGGCTCAAAACACGAATTGCAAAACGTTGCAATTCAGGGGTCTCTGATCCATAAAACTGTCACCATCTCCCTAGAGGAACATTGGGCCTATCCTGTACAACACTGGTCCTTGCAAATATTCCCTCTTCACACCTATATGCCTGAAGCTGCTCTCTAATTTTCCTGGATTCTTCTAAATCAAGAGTCAACCGTTCAATTGCTTCATAAAGGGCATTCATGACTTCTGCATCATTTTTTCTTTCTATCCCGAAGAGTCTAGGATCCAAATAACAAGTTGTTGCATGCAAAGGGCTATGTAACATCTTCCATATTTTATCGATCACCTCCATTATTTCAATGTACTCATTTTCCTCATTATTAAAAGATTTTGCAATGGCTTCTTTGGCATAATCCATACCCTTATAAACAAAACCCATGGAAGGAGTATCAGTGTATCACTATCAACCATGCGAAACATATCAAAAATTGGTTCACATGCTTTTAAGACCTTTAGAGCCTTGTCCCAAAAAGCATTCCCTAAAATCACCTGTTCCAATTCCTTTCCTTTAGCTTCCTTTGAAAGGGGAGAGTTTTTCCAATCATTGTGGCAAAAAACACCTCTTATGCTTGATTTTTCTTCAACCAATCTTTTGAGAGTGATGTAATATGTAACAAATCTGGTGTCACAAGGCCTTAGCAGCTCTCTAGTTGCTTTACTCTTATACAAACTCAAAGTGAGTTGATGGTTGAATATGAAGTAAGAAATTTGTTTCCCCTTCCGAACTGTCTCATTAATCCATGGGAACTTTGCCAAGTCATGCAACAATAAGTCAAGGCAATGAGCAACACAAGGTGTCCAATATATTTTTTTGTATTTTTCCATGATCATCTTTCCTGCTCCCACATAATTTGAAGCACTATCAGTTACAACTTGGACCCACATTTGCTTCTCCAACTTCAAAAATAGCTTCCTCTAAAATCTTGAAAATGTGTTAAGAGGTTTTCTTGTGCCCTGATGCATCAACTACCTTAAAAAAAAGTACCCCTTTAGGGCAATAAACCAACACATTAATTAGAGGTCTATGATTCATATCTGACCAGCCATCCGATAGAATTGTGCACCCTGTTTCCCTCCAAGATTCTTTGATCTTTTGCAATTTATTTGTCACCCTTTCTTTTGACCTCTTCAAAAGAGTGGTCCTTATAGTCTCAAAACTAGGAGGGGCATAACTTTTACGAAAATTTGCTATCATCTTACATGCATTGATGAAATAGGGACTTCTTGCAACATTAAAAGGAATGGCAGATTCAAAGAACATATCAGCTATAGCATCATCAACATCTTGCTTTTGTGTGGGCTTCCAAAGAGAATTTAATGTTGCTATCCCACTTGATTTGTTGCTTTCCGGCTGAGATGAACTTCCAATGCCAACCATGCTTGATGAAAGTGAGGAAAAGGAGCTATAATTCATTGCAATTTCTGCTTGAACACGCTGCCTTTTGTTTTCTTTCACCTGCTTGGCACCTTTCATTTTGTCATAATCTTGTTGAAGTTTCTCCTTGAGCTCTGAAGGCACATTCTTGCAACCATAAACACCACCTCCTTTACCATTAGAGACAAACAACAAGTGGTTTATCACTCTAGTTAAAGACCCAACAAACTCGACATTACATAGTTTGCATTTCAAATTTCTCCCATGAGCCCCATCCAATTTCTCCACATATTTCCATGCTTTTGCTCTTGACTTTGGAGGTTCCATTGCAAATATGTTTGCATTTTATTTACATACTATGATTAAAATTTGAAATTTAAATAAAAGATAAAATAATAAAATACAAATACAAATAAAATTTAATAAATATGCAAAGATTTGAAACATTTTAAGTTTTTGAATTTCTCTAGAAATCCCTTTTATTACTTTATATGACGACTTAATTTTTAATGAAACCACAACTTTACATTATCTCAATCACATTTATAAATACATAAATTATTTTAACAAATTAAAAACCTTGGGAACATTACAATTTTATTCTTGTAGGTAGATGATCTTATACTTGCAAGTATTTTTGAGGAGTTGATAACATGGTGCAAATTTATGTTGTCATGCAAATTCGATATGAAAGACATCAACCTTAGCACTGTTTCTTGGGTCTAGAGGCGTGGCAAGGTCTTCCTTGGGAAAGGTAAGTATGTACTCTATAGTTGAGATTCTAAAGAGATTTCAGATGATGGATAACCCATGGTTACTTCTATGATATCAAATCCAAATTTATCATTAGATTTGGTAGATCAATTTTTGTATAGGTAGTTTAAAGGTTACCTCATATATTTGATGAATAAACTAGGTATTTGTTTTGCATAATGTTACCTCCCAAAATTGCGCCTTAAGTGGTAAAGCCCCAAAACACTGGTGCAATCTTGAGGGAACTAAAAGGGGCTACATACTCTCAACAAAGTGTCTCCCTCTTTCACTTTAGGCTGGTTTTCTCTGGCATAAGTGAGGCGTATGTTGAGTTTTGTAGCTCGGAAGGTACTTTTGATCTTGTGTATTGACGAAAAGGACCTTGATTTGCCTCATTAGGAGCTTGCATGAGACATGCAAAGTGTGCTAGTGAGTGGCACACATGCAAATATGTTACATGTGACATGCGTGAGATGTGCATGTAGAACAAGTTAAATTTATGACTTGTACTTGAGTTAAAGTAGAGAAAGCTAATTTTGGTCGTCAATCTTAGCTTAGGAAAGTTATAAATTGAGCCTAATGTGAGGAGCTAAGACACAACAACAACACAAGATTGAGAGAGGCTTGTTAGTGAGTATGTGCTGGGTCCAAGAGAGTGCATTGAGGTTGGTGATTAGTTTTGTATTTTCTCAGTTGGGGCATTATCCTAGGACAAGAGCCCAAGTAAGTTCTGTGATTAATTTATTAATGAAGAGCTGTTGATTGGGCATAAATCTATGCGTGTATGTGATTCAGGTCAAGTAATTTTGCATCTGCTAAATATTTTTGATTAGGAACTTAGCCATGTATATATTCAATCAATAATTGTTGGGAACCGAATACTGGGTGTTGGGTTTAGGAAAGTCTAACATGGGATTAGAGCCCCAACTCTGACTCAATCTCAGAATTACAGGGGTCAAGTTCGTGTTGAATCGCTAGAGCCAAGCTGGTTGGGATCATACGAATGGAAATTTTTTTAAGGCTGCGAGTTTTTTTTTTTCCTATAATTTTGCAGGGCAAGGATTCTTTTTTACGAGCGAAAATAAAAACGCGAAAAAATGGGCTAGTTTTTTTAAGGAAAAAATGGGTGAAAATTACTGCTCGCCATGGGGTTTGAGATGACTACTAGGTTACGTTTTGAGGATCGGTTGGATAGGGTAGGAAATTTTAGCACATGGAAGGAGCAAATTGTTCTGTTATTTGAGGAGCAGGGGTTGTGGGACATCCTGGAAAACGCTGTCCCAATTCATGCATATCCCAGTTAGTGCGTTGAGTTTAATAAGAAGAACGTGAAGGCCAAGAGAATAATCCTGGACTCCATTAAAGACTATGATATACCTCATGTGATAGAGATGAGGTTAGTGTTCCACAATATTTTAGAGACTGGCTCAAACTGCAGTGTGTTTAGTGGGACTAGTACCATGCATGCGGTAAAGGGGTTTGGATGTGTCAGATTCCAACTAGAGTTAGGAGGATTTTTGGAGGTGACAGGGATATTATTTGTTCAAGGGTTCAAGATATACGTGCTCTTAGTATCAACCTTGGAGGATGTTGGATATAGAGTTTTGTTTCAAGATGAACAAGTGCTTTCAACCTTGGATGTAGCTGTAGTGCTTGGCATCAGACAGGTGCAGTCATATAGGTTGCTGGGATGGCTTGTGGGTATATCTGAGGGGATCTTGGATACAGGATCAATGTCAGTTACTGAGAGGGAAGAGGTAGCGAGAAAGAGTGATTCTTTAGGTACTACCAGGAGCCTCAGCTGGTATGATATGACATTGTTAGATGATCAGGAGCAGGATCCTAGGAGCATGGTTGGAAGGAATAGGTATTCAGATTAAATTATGCAACATATTGCATGGAAGTTTTCTAGTTTAGAGGTAGCAACTACAACATCAGATGACTTGGTGGTGTTGGAGACAATTTTAGGTGGAGGAGATTCTTCTAGAAGTACCTCCCTCGCTAAGAGGGAGTGTTGAGTTTTGTAGCTTGGAAGGTACTTCTAGTCTTGTGCATTGTCTAGAAGGACCTTGATTTGCCTTGTTAGGAGCTTGCATGCGATATGCAGAGTGTGCAAGTGAGTTGCATGCATGCAAATGTGTTACATGTGACATAAATGAGATGTGCATGTAAAGCAAGCTAAATTTATGACTTGTACTTGAGTTAAAGTAGAGAAAGATAAAGATAGGATAATTAACTAAAGTAAAGTTACTTACCTTTAGTTGACTTAACAAGCTAATTTTGGTTGTCAATCTTAGCTTAGGAAAGGTAAAAGTTGAGCCTAAAGTGAGGAGCCAAGACACAACAACAACACAAGATTTAGAGAGGCTTCTCAGTGAGCATGTGCTTGGGATGAGGTTAGTGTTCCACAGTATTTTAGAGACTGGCTCAAACTGCAGTGTGTTTAGTGGGACTAGTACCATGCATGCGGTAAAGGGGTTTGGATGTGAGTCCAACTAGAGTTGGGAGGATTTCTGGAGGTGACAGGGATATTATTTGTTCAAGGGTTGAAGATATACGTGCTCTTAGTATCAACCTTGGAGGATGTTGGATATAGAGTTTTGTTTCAAGATGAACAAGTGCTTCCAACCTTGGATGTAGCTGTAGTGCTTGGCATCAGACAGGTGCAGTCACATAGGTTGCTGGGATAGCTTGTGGGTATATCCGAGGGGATCTTGGATACATGATCGATGTCAGTTACTGAGAGGGAAGAGGTGGCGAGAAAGAGTGATTCTTTAGGTACTACCAGGAGCCTCAGCTGGTATGATATGACATTGTTAGATGCTCAGGAGCAGGATCCTAGGAGCATGGTTGGAACGAATAGGTATTCAGATTAAATTATGCAACATATTGCATGGAAGTTTTCTAGTTTAGAGGGAGCAACTACAACATCAGATGACTTGGTGGTGTTTTGAGACAATTTTAGGTGGAGGCAATGTTACTTGGGAGCGGGAGCGGGAGCGGGAGCGACCATTTTCAGAAGCTCCCAGTTTGGGAGCGAATCCGGGAGCGATTTTTTAAAAAT
>APFE030410983.1:0-18111 GCA_000404065.3 Pinus taeda | reverse complement strand
TCCTCGCTCTTCCTGCTCCAACTCAAGCTTCTTCAAGCTCTTTCCCAATCTTCAACATGAACAATGAAATGTTTTTTGGCCCAATGGGCCTTTTAAAACAAAGAAAATTTTTAAAATTTTTTATTTTTTTCGGGTTCGCGGAATTTTTTTCCGCCGACCCGCTCCCGGCTGGCTCAAAATCGCTCCCGGAGCGATTTTTTAAAGCCCGGGAGCGATCAGGAGCGATCGCTCCCCGATCGCTCTCGGGCTTTAAAAATTGCTCTGGGAGCGACGGAGCAGCCGCTCCCTAAGACGCTCCCAAAATCGGCAGGGAGCGTCTACTATCAGGTAGGGAGCGCGCTCCCGAAAATCGCTCCCATCCGGGAGCGATTTAGGGAGCGCGCTCCCGAGCCGCTCCCGCCCGGAGCGCGCTTCGGGAGCGGGTTCGAGGGGGGGGGGCGCTCCCCCGCAACTATGGGTGGAGGAGATTCTTCTAGAAGTACCTCCCTCGCTAAGAGTGAGTGTTGAGTTTTGTAGCTTGGAAAGTACTTCTAGTCTTGTGCATTGTCTAGAAGGACCTTGATTTGCCTCGTTAGGAGCTTGCATGCGATATGCAGAGTGTGCAAGTGAGTTGCATGCATGCAAATGTGTTACATGTGACATAAATGAGATGTGCATGTAAAGCAAGCTAAATTTATGACTTGTACTTGAGTTAAAGTAGAGAAAGATAAAGATAGGATAGTTAACTAAAGTAAAGTTACTTACCTTCAGTTAACTTGACAAGCTAATTTTCGCTGTCAATCTTAGCTTAGGAAAGGTAAAAGTTGAGCCTAAAGTGAGGAGCCAAGACACAACAACAACACAAGATTTAGAGAGGCTTCTCAGTGAGTGTGTGCTTGGGATTGAGAGAGTGTAGTGAGGCTAGTGATTAGTTTTGTATTTTCTCAGTTGGACCATTATCCTAAGATGGGAGCCCAAGTAAGTTCCATGATTAATTTATTAATTAAGAGTTGTTTATTGGGTAGAAATCTGTTTACGTGTTTGTGATTTAGATTGAGTAATTTTGCTTCTGCTAAATGTATTTGGTTAGGAACTTAGCCTTGTATTCGTTCAGTCAATAATTGTTGGGAGCCGAATACCGGGTGCTAGTTTCAAGAAAGTCTAACAATGTACCTAGAGCTAGGATTGCTAAGTTTAGGCAAGTAAGGCTCAAGGTGATGTGAAGAGTTAGTTCAACAAAATAGAAATTTGAATGATTGATTAGGTTTACTTTTATGGTGGTTGACTAGTACCAAAAACCCATTTGAGTTGATGGAGTCGATAGGTGACCAAGAGGGTTGAAAAGTATGTGATTATGGATGGTATAAGTGTTGTTACAAGCATGGAAAGTGTATCTACGGCTGTTAAATAGATCTTTGGAAACCACTGCATCCACAGGGATGCATCCCTTAGGGCTAGGGGCATGCGCTTCATGCTTCCCATGCTTCGGGGATTTAGGGGCACCTAGTGAAACATTTCAGCATATCCCCCTTTTTCCAGAATGCAGGGAAATGCACACTAACGTTTTGCCAATATGCAAAACACATTTCGCAGGGACGCTAAGAAAATGATGAATGGTACAAAACACATTGGGGCTGTGTTACTGCTCAAACTAGCAGGGGATCCTATAGAGCAACCACTAGGTCAAGGGACAACAATGGAGCGATAGCCCATTGTCACCTCAGCTAAGGATCCCAACTCTTTATGAACTTTCACTGATGAGAAGAGACCCAATGTGAGGAATCGTGAGAATGAATAGGTCAATGAAAGGATGAAGGGTGATTCCCAAGGCCCATTCACAAAAGAGACTCAATAATATGGTTTTCTTGCTTGGAAAGCAAGGTGAAGGCCCTCTAGGAAAGGCTCGGAGGATTCTTGAGCCTAGGGTTTGGGAGTACAAGAGGTTCCCTAGACCCGATAATCCTTATGGAGAATTGGCCTTTATGTGATCTTTGTGAAATTAGAGTTGTAAAGTTGCGGCACCACAAAGACCAAGTGCATTCGAACTAGGTCAAGGGTATGGAGTTGATCACTCAAAGAGGGGCTTGACTTAATTGGGGAGGAGATTAAGATCAATAGATGATCTTTCTTTTGAAACACAGACACAATCACCCAAGTGAGGACACTAACCCAAGAGATGGTCACGAGGCTATGGCTTGCTATATCTCGGGATGTCGGAATTGCTTGAAATTTGGAGGACCGCTTGAGCAAACTACAACGCAGTAGTGGACCAATTTTCATGGTGTTTGGATCAATGTTGCACGAAGCGGGAGCGAAGCGGAAGCGTTTTTTGGAAGCGAGGATGCCGAAGCGTCATTTTCCAAAAATCTAGGAAGCGAAGTGTCCGCGGAAGCGTCTGCTATATATATATATTTTTATATTTTTTGCATTTATACTCAAAACAAACATCCCAAATACCAAATTAATTGTAGAAGACATGAAAACATGCATATTTTTGCATAAATCAAGATAGATATGGCATCCATGATTGCATTTGTAGTTACTAGTATTGTACCAACAATCATCTATATTCTAGCTATTACAAACATACATCCAATTTTTAAGCATATTATAAAACATAAAACATTTAAGCATATTATAAAACATAAAACATAGAGCATATTATGATTTATCTAGCAAGTGAGCAACTGTCAACATTTGTCATGTCCAACTTACGTATTTAGCTCTTGTAGATGAAGTCCTCCAAGCTCTTGCTCCAAGCTCCTCCTCCTTTTCCTAGCTCCTCCTTCTTCACTCCTCCAAGCTGTCCTCTCTTCTCCTCTCATTTCCTCTCTTCTCTTCTCCTCTTCTCTCTTCTCTTCTCCAACTCTCATAAACTCAAAGTGAGAAAATGAGGAATTCATGGGGGCTTTATTCTTTTCATTCCTCACCTTAACCTCACTCTAACCTCACCCTAACCCACCCACTTTATGCTAAGTTAACATAACTTAAATAAAAAAAAAAAAAATGTCTTTTTCCCTTGCGCGCGGCCTTCTTGCCCGAAGCGTACAAAAGCGTACGCTTCCACCTCCGAAGCGCCACGCTTCTGAGGCCCGAAGCGCCGTACGAAGCGTGCTTCGGAGGCATGGAAGCGACGCTTCTGTACAACACTTCCAAATTTCCAGGAAGAGGCTAAAAAAGCCGAAGCGGCGCTTCCGAATTCAGAAGCGCCGCTTCTGACCAAGCTTCCTAGGCGCTTCCGTATAGGACGCGCTTCGGGGCTTGGAACCGGGGGGGGGGGGGGGGGGGCTTCGTGCAACACTGGTTTGGATGGCTATAAAGAGATTCATTTGATGCCCTAGGTGACCTTCTAGGGTTAGGCCTAGAAATTGGAGAAGTGAAGGAGAGAGAGGTAAATTTGACCACCAAAGGGATATGAGGATCAGTGCCTTATTGCTTGGGCTTAATGGAGTCAAGATACACATAGATCATGAATTTTGGTGAGCTAAGGAGCCCTAATGATCTTTGCTAGTTTCTCCAAGGTCAAATATGCGAAGGAGACAAAGTTTTGAGGTCTTTAACCTAAGAGGTGCCTCTAGGAACATTCGCCTAGTCCTTCAAAGGTCAACGCACACATTTAATCACTTGTTCAAGGTCCTAGAAGAATTTCACATTAAATTTAATCCATACAAGAATAAAGATAACAAGAATAACATCAAAATTTTGACTTACATGAGAGAGAGTGTATATCCATTTATCAACTTCGTATTAGAGAAGCTCCAAAGCTATGTTGCACGAAACCTCTAGGAACCCGACGTTTCGGGCGGTACCTATATCCGAAACTCCAAAACTTAGCCGAAACTCGACCATCATGTAATCATCTATGATAGTTAATATAAACTTGTTTTTCCTTCTAAATTGTCATCTATGGGTCTTATTCCCTTTCTTCTTGCAAGATAATGTGCTATTCACTTATATATATATATATACATATACATATATGACGTTTCGACCAACGTTTCCATTTTTGGGAGGTGACGTTTCTAAACGTACCCGTTTCGGAAACTCCGAAATGTTTTGTAGTTTCGTGCATCTTAGCTCCAAAGACAATAGTGAAATCCAAACATCATAGTGCATCAAGGAAAGCTCCAAAAAATCATCCCAGCAAAAACTGCAAAAATCTCATAAGAGATACTAATCCAATCCAAGTGATGATGAGAGAATGAATCACATCTCCTCTATTTATACAATCTCTAATGAGTTCAATTTGCCTAACTTTGGTGTAATTGAGCCCCAAATAATAAGATAGTGTGCAATAATAACATCTCTTGGTGACAAGCCCATCAGGATTGCTCAATAACATAAGAATAAGCCTCTCAAGAGGGTAGAATGATCAATAAAGTGAACTTTGAGCCTTTGAGGAGGCCTAATGAAGTCTTGAGTGTGCCATAGTGCAAGAATGGACCTCAAACGTAATGGACAAGGGGTTGGGCCCTTGTTTTCCAAGTAAATCCCTGTGGTACCCCCAAGTGGGTGTGAGGGGCACAAGGACACCTCATGGGTCTCCAAATGGATCGAAAACGCCTGTAGACTATCTGTAAGGGCTAGGATGATGACATAACCCTCATTTGGACCCCAAATCATCTGCCAAGTGTATGGTGCAAGTGTGGAATCGACTGGGCACAGTAAACCAGGTGCATCGTCCTCATCCAAGAGGTGGAACACGAGCAATCAATAAGTGGTGCTGAGGATCCATGAAGTACTCTTTGCTATGGTGTAGGTCCATGGCTCTCAAAGCTCACCTTACAAGTACCAATGTGGCCCTTTGGAGGGCAAGGACCCTGTATAGGGAGACCAAGTCTTAAATGGGGACCCGTTTGCAATTCTGCATAAGATCCAATGCATCCCCTTGCTCTCCAATACAACAAATCATAAGAATAATCAAGTAAAAGGGCTTATAAGTCATGGAACCAATGTGGCACTTCATGGTGGCATGCCCCTCCATAGTGGGCTTTGGCATGTACAAATGTCTCCAAACTCAATAAGGAGGTTAATCAAGGACCCTATTAGGTGGTTTCAACTTTCAACCTCTAAAGGGGGTGACATATCCATGTTACATCTTCCAAGTGGTAAGTGGCAAATGATATAGTAATGGAATAATGTGGGCATTAGGGGAAACATCTAGACCACATGTCATGGTACAAGGGTAGCTATAATAAGGGAAACCCACACCTTGGTATAAGTGTAGGAGGGAGAAAATCGTGGTACATGAGTTACCTCGGCCTTTGTTTTTCCACCCTTCTTCATATGCCTTCTGCCTTTGACTGATTTTTCTTCATAACTCCTTGGGGCTCCAGGGGATGTGAGCATGATGTGTAGTATATAATAGTGGATACCCCCTTAAGGTGGCGTAGTTCATCGCCCACCAGGGGTAGGACAATCATGGGTTCCTTAATGATGGAGGGGTCTCATCCAGGGTCCATAGGAACTAGGGTGATGACCATGGATAAGGGGTAGAGCTCATGTTTGGCTTTTGCCCACGTGCTAAATTTGTATGTCTTGACCATCTTTTGCATTTTGTGGTACATTTTCTGTTGAGAGTGGCCAAATTATGCCCTTTTCTTTTTGCTGCATCAACCTCCGAGGCATTGTTCTAGGCCCAATCCAAGGTGTGGAGAAGGGGAGAGGGAGACTAACCCAATGTGGACCCAGATGGGAGAAGAGTTGAATGGGCTAAAATGAGTGGAAGGGGGGAATGTATGTGGTGTCTAGCAGTGGGACCATACAACCAAAGTCAGGATTTCCAAAGTAGTGCCAACCTTGAAGCTAGAGGTCAGTAAAGGAGATCCCGTGGGACTAGGATACAAGGCTAACCACAAAATCGGGCATTGGAGACAAGAGTACAGACCTAGCCCACTCTTTCCGCTGAATGCCCCCACTAATCCATGCCCAAAGTGCCCATGACAAGTAAAGAAAATTACTCAACTATACTAGTGAAAAGTCATACCTTTGGGGTCGGGTTGCCCACCTTCAAACATACGATTATAACAAGTGGGTGAGGGACCACATCGCTGTCTTAGGTGGCGAAGATAATGGCACATTGAGCTATCCGGTGGCTGCAAGGGGCTGCTGGCTGCCGGATGAGGACCATCTAGGACAAAAAAAATCTCCTATAATATTTTGACAAGTGGTGGGTACCAGGCTGCAAAACACATTGCCTAGTACTATATAGAATGATGAATGATGACTCTGAATAAATGTATTTCGTTTCTGAATCTGATTTTGAATTTTGTTTATAATATATATCGTTTACAAATTTGAACCTAGCATGACATTGCATAATGATGAATTCAGATGAGATGAATTCTTATTATTGGGATTTTAATTTTAATTTATATAATTTTAGGGATGCCCCCCATGCTAGGGATCCCAATGTCCCCCTGTTTCCCTTGAATTTCCTTAAAATTTGGGTTGTGTCTCCATATGTCCCCCTTGTGTGTTCCCTACTCCCATGCTTTTGTGTCCCAAAAATTTGGTGGAACATTCCTGGAAATTATATGATATGTAGACCCCAAAAAGGTGCACTACTTATGCACATGCTGGATCAATAGGGTGAGATTCTACTTTAAGGTAAAATGCATCAATTATTCTTTCATTCAAATTTCAAATGCGATAACATAGATGTACCTATCTGAAAATAGAAACAAGGAAAGTAAAAAGGTTGCAACTTGTTTAGTCCCCTTCTTCTATGGTAAATCTGTCTAGTTGAAGACCTTATTATATCAGAATTAATTTGTATCTTCTAGCATGTCAAATAATTTAGTCTAACCATGCTATGAATTTGGAGCTTTCCTAGTTGCATTTTTTCCAACTGTTTTTGCCCAAAATCGAGTCAAAAATTCAAAAGAATTGCTGGAATTGCAGATATCAATTATTGAGATTGCAAAATCCGGGTGCAATAGGGGTATTTGAGGGTGCGAGATTCACTTATGCATTCAAAAAATGCAATTTCAGTAATGAAAAATCGCAATGACCAAAAATTATATAGTAAGATTCTAGTGGTAATTGCCATTAAAGTCCAAATTGTATAATGTTTTAGACCTATTCATATCAAATTAGCAAAAATGGATGACTGGTCAGCCACACATAATTGGAATACCGTTGAACTCATATAGTCTTTCCAAGAAAATAAGAAAAAGTGAAACTTTACAGTATTCTATTTCGTTCTCCAACAACAATTACAATAGGAAGGGCTTCACTTGTATAGAGTTGAAGCACAAACCCTCATCCAAATAGGGTAATAATACCCATGAATTAGATCCTAGAATTCTCGTAGGAAAACATAAACAAATACCATCTCCTAACCAACTCTTAATGGAGAAGTCAAACAAGAAGTCAAACAATACATATAAAATAAGAGACAAGAGTGGACACGCCAATTGTCACCTATTCACCATGCAAGGTGCCACTTGTCATCTTCTCCTTTAGAATGCCCTTCAAAACAATCATCATTAAATTCCTTCAATAAAATATATGCCAAGTCAAAAGGAATAAGGCACTCTCTAAGGTGGGCCTTGATCAATCAAAATACTAATATAATCCCCCTAGAAGAGGTGTGCCCTTGAGATGTTTGCAAAGGGTGGTTATGGGACCACATTGACTATGCCCATATTGAGAAGTGTGCCAGTAGTATTTAAAGCCTCCCTTTGATCTGGGATCACAATAATAAAATAATCATCCACAACTTGAGCACCCTACATAGATTTGCAAGGTAGTTATGTCATACTCAATAAATGTGCAAAATGGGAGCGCTTTTCTAGAGAAGTTACTTAACCACCTTGAGATGCCAAAACAATACCATTGATAGCATAGTTAGGGAATTTTCTCCAATGCAATAATTAACTCGTCCCTCAAGAAATGCCATAGAAATATGTGCAAGAAGGTCCACTTTGGTTGTTATAACGACCTCGAAGAGAGGGATGACCTACGAATATGTGCGAAGACATAGATCCACATGCAAACAACCAATTTTCCTCAAACCACAAGCCATAAGTGGGAGGACCTAGGAGAATGTGCATAACATGAGAGTTTGACTGTACATAACAACCAAAAAACCCCAAAGAATGAGGGTGCTCTAGAATAGTGTGCATATGTAAGTGCTCCTCAAAAAGACATCTGATCTATCATCACAAATCTCAAGGTGCACCAAGACCAATATGAATGGCACATGTAAAGTAGACCAAGCACTACCTCAAGGAGCTCTCAAACAACATAATGAAGCAATAATAACACATTAAACTTAGGGAAACCATGTAATCACACCAAACCACCAATGCACAACATCAAGGAGCAGCTAATAACCAATATTACGTAGGAAATCCCTTAGTTGATGGTTATTTTTTCTTTGAACGTGTTAGGGGTTAATCAAGAGTGCATTACTCCAAGGAACACCCTGTGAAGGCACCCAACACTCTATCAATATCCATATGTGCTAGATGCAAACCTTCAAAGTGTGAGATGATTATGTCAACAAAAGATTATAATCCATGAACAATATGCATCCAAGATCACAAAAATATGGTTCCTTAAGCCATCTCAACTCCAACAAAGCCTGCTTGGGTACGGTCATCAACCTGGCTCAAAATCCTCTTGCTATATGAGGGGTAATACACTAAACCCTTTGAGCAAAGCATGTGCTTCGATAGTTGAAGGGCATAGTACATGATGGTTTTAGGTATGTTGGAGATGGTTAGTTGTTGCTACATGGTTTTGTAAATTCTGATTGGGCAAATGATGCAAATGCTATGAAGAGCAGTACTTCAAGGTTCTACTTCAATTTTTGTTCAGGTATGATATATTGGTTCAACAGGAAGCAAGCATTAGTGGCACTTAGTTTAGTAGAGGCAGAGTACATGGCAACCAGTTCTGCTAGTTGTGAAGTGATTTGGCTTTGCAAGTTGATAGTAGAGCTAACTGATTAGAGAATGGAATGCACTATGGTATATTGTGACAATCAAAACTGTATCACTCTCTTTAAGATTTTAATGTTTCCTGATATCTCCAAGCATATAGACATTTTGCACCATTTCTTCATTGAAAAAGTTTAGAGAGGGGAGGTGATTCTTGAGTATGTTTCTTCAAAGTCATAGGCTAGAGATATTTTAATGTAGGAGGTTTTTGTTAGATGTAAAAGGGGACACTGGGCTTGGTGGAGAATACCTTGCAAAGAAGGAATGTTAGAATTTTAGCTTGTTTCTGGATGGTTGTTTCTTGTTCCATATGGCATAGTGGTTTGAACTGAGGCTACTGTTATTCAGTCAGTATGAGATTGCAGTGGATCAGTATGATGGGACAGCACTAGTGTTTTTGGGAGCAGTGCTGGAGTTATGTAGGAGGGAGAGAGTGAGGGTGTATGCAGTTGGGGTGGAATATCTCTGGCACTTCTATCCATGCAGGAGGGTATATAGGGGGAGTAGATTAGGGTTGGGGTTTGACTGGGTCAGTTTGGGTGCTGCATGCTTGTGGCCAGATGCATTGTATGACTCTATCTTTCCTTTGTCTTTTGTTCTATTCCAGGGACATAGGGCGCACTGCTGTGTTGGTTGGTGAGTTTTAGTTTCGAGGTATAGCAATGTAATTTCCTTTTTTCAGTGAATAGAAGATAGATGCAGTATTGAGTGTTTAGTATTGTGTATTTGCTGTTAGTAATTTCCAGGAGTATGTTTTTGTAGATTAACATATTCAGAGTTTGCTGTTTTTGACTGAGGATTTCAGTTTTTAAGCTACCTAGGTTTAGGTTAATCTATCTGAATGCAGAATTTGTTTACTATGGTCTAAAACTCAACAATCATTCTCTGATCTCTATCTTCCAGAAATTCTTTGCAATAGGCAAAATACAGTTACAAGGAATGCAGAAGCAGATGTGGGACTGTCAAAATATCTAGGATTTAGATAATAGGAATGCAGCAGGGTTCAGGCCCTTAAAAGTCAAAATGAGAGCATGAATAAATATGAAATTTAAGGGACAAAAATAATGTTTTTTTGAAATACGTTGTTATTAAAATCATCTACATCTGTCTTTTGCTGTCTCTTAGAGTCTTATATATCTACTGTTTATATTCTATACACGTTCATGCCTACGTTATCCTGTATATGCATATCTGTGTAATATTATTGCATTAAGCGATGTTCATGCATATAAATTGCTTTTAATGTTGTTCTATATTGCTTTTACAGAGGAGTTGTATTAAGTGATTTACATGTATATAAACAGTAGTCGTAACATGTAGCAGAGAACTTGCTATGGTTTAGTGTTTGTTGTACGTGAATTAATATGCATACATTACAATATTAGCAAGCACTCATTTGAATGTCGAAGAAAGATCACTATGATAAAGGAAAGAAAGATAACTACAATAAAGAAGTCATGATTTTTTCTGAATTTAAAGTTTTAGAAGGTGAGAATATTCATGGCAAAAATAATAAATTAAGAGCTCCAACCTATGCTAGGTTGTAGAGATCATAAACATTTGATGTATAGCAAGTCAGAAATGATATTTTTAAAACCAGACGAGTGTATGTCTTGTGTAGGGCATATTGCTTGCGTATACTGTACAGTTCATGCTGAAAAAGGTTGACTCTGATTATACCCAAGAACACTTCAAAATGCAGACATGCATATGTAATCTATGTGTATGTACATATGCAGCTACATTTTTATTTATGCCTTCCTGCATAAATAAATAAAAATTATGAGCAGGAAGGCATAAATAAAAATGTACCTGCATATGTACATACACATACATCTACACATGGATTACATATGCATGTCTGCATTTTGAAGTGTTCTTGGGTATAAACAGAGTCAGCCTTGTAATACAAACCTATATATATATGTATATATATACACGTGCTGTTCCAACTTGAATTAGAATTAGAAGGTAGTGGTTTCTGGAGATGGACCCATCACCGTCCAGATTTTGAGATGCAATACATGCAGGCATGTGTTTGCACGTTTGTGTGCACATAAGTATATATCTAGGTGTAGCTATTTTAAGCATATGTATACTGACTTATGCCAGACCTTCTTTGGGCACGTGAATTGTCTCACTATTCTACAAGAAATGGCTAATGCTGGGAAGCACATACCAGGTGAATCATCATAGTATTGAGGTCTAATATGGATAATGTTGATATTCAAAATATGTATGAAAGTTGGGGAATTTTTCTTCTATGGAAAGTTGGCTTTGAATTATCTATGTTCTATTTCAATTTTCAACATCTTTCTGAGTTTTTCCTTCTCTGTTCTCAAATTTATTGCATTGAGCATTTTGCAGTTTTCTATGTTGAAACGGAGAATGTTTATGCATTGAGAATTTTCTGTTTTGCTAGTTCTAATATCTTGATTGTTGCTGAATGGCTATGAAAGCAGTGTCATCCTTTACAAATAATCAGTGTCATAATTTTCTACCTGAACTTGATGCAGAATTTGAATAAAGTACATATGGTTGAGAACTGGGATCAATGTAATTTCTGTTTATTGAAAAACGCTGATTTGAAATTATTGTATGGCAACAGTATAGGAGCGCGGCGAGTAATGAATACGTGTGTAACGTTTCGTGCATTTTGTCAAGATAAAAATAGAGAAGGGTAAGTTGGATTCTTTCTTCTATGTCATCAACAGAATTTGTTATTTCCTCCATTGTTGTTTGTTCTTTCTTCTGAAATAGTCAAATTTGATGGTTTTTACTTTGCAAAGCTTCAAGATCTTCCTCTTTTGCATTCTATCTTGTCAACCGAGGGTGTGAGGCTTCTTGTGTAGTTGTTAATTCTATGCACTTCATATGCAGATGCTTATATTGTTTACAACAAATGAAGCAGGAGTGTTACCTCGTGAAAAACAAGCTGGAGACTCTGTTTCAGGTAAGCTGGTTACACTCATGCTTTGGTAATGAATTTTGAAAATTTCAATTATATCACGCCATTTTGTTTGGAAAATATATTAGCGTGGAAGGGAAATATGTGCATGATAAATGTCTAACAGATTGTTGGCAAACTGTATTTGGAAGAGATGTGCGAAGTGTTAAATGATGCCCCTTACCAAACTAGTTTGAACACGAAGCCTGGATTTTTTACCTTTCTAACATATCTGGACTAGTGAATGTTATCTTGAGAAGTTGATTTTTGGTTAAGGAACTACTACATTGGTTGGCTGATTTTTGCTTTACTGAAATGAGCCCAGACTTCAATGTTTGTTGTTGAGTTTCTGCATCATTGATGGGATACATTTCTCTTAAACTGCAGCTTGAGAAACAGATTGTAGAAGCTGGTGGAACTGTTCCTATGGCAGAGTAAGCACTGAGACATAATATTCCATTTCTGGGATAATTAAGAACTGGAGGAAAAAGTGAGTTACAATCCTGGAGTGGCTGGATAACAGCTAGAATTAATGCTAAAATTTCCACTTTTGTTTCTGTAAATTATAAATATGTTAGCATCTATCCTGAATAGATCAACAAAGCAAGTATGCTATAGCGAAGAACAGCTGGTGGTTGTGCCAGCTGGTAATGAATTCCATTTCTCTAAGTTGTGCCATACATACATGGAAGAGTGAAATTGGCATCAGTGATATGGGCCAGTAGATGAGACCTCTATTACCATGGGAGGTTGGTTGTCTTTACTCTGATGCATTATTTGCAAGGAATGTTATGTAATAGCTGTCAACTTTACTAAACTGTGCTAGTTCATTTTGATCAATGCATGAGTTCAAGTCTTAGGAATGCTTAACAAAATTCACGTGGGTTGACAATTATTTTGAAGTTTATAGAAATTAGAGCTCAATGAAGGATTGTGTACAAAGGGAAATGGTTGGCTTTATATGGTGTCCGTATGTGTTTAGTTTGCCATGTAAAAACATGTCAATGAACGGCAAAACGGATTTTCAATTGCCGAAACCAATACATACGAGGCTTCTCATGCCTGATTAAGAGCGGTTTACATGTCATGAACTGATGCGTGATAGCAGAATCTCCCCACGTGCTTGAGTCATAGATTTACTGTTAGGGTTAACTCTGCTCTGACATGCCATCAATGCTTGTGAAGCCAATACAGGAGGGATCCATGCATGCTTTATTGTATCTTGAGTTAGATGCTGATGGTGAAGTGAATAAAAAACAGCTATTATGGTTTGAGACGATGTCTACTATAAAATATGTAACGCGAATTGCATCACTGATTTCCATCAGATGACAAGCCTATAAACAGATGCATTACTGTAATCTATAATAGGTTGTTGAAAGTGAAACACATTAAACCTACAAAATTATCCTGATTGGTGTTAATTTTGGAGCCTATTAGCCCATTTACGATGGCAAGAGACACAGGAGAGGGTACTGAATTCCACCTTAACATTTTTGCACAAAGGAAAAAATATCTCATATCATGTAATATTTTATTTTTGCACAGTAGCAATTTGATGACTATTTTGTTATTCTCCATTCCTAGTAGATATATATATTTATATTATTTTTTAATTTTTTGTCTATTAAATATTGAATAATAAATTGGATATTTCAACATGAAAATTTTACCTGATGCAAGGTTTTTCCTTTTTGTTTAATTTGCCATATGGAGAGACAAAGGATTTCCACAAACTCTTTGATTTGCAATTCATACTTCTAGCTCTATTGAACACATTGCCATTGCTTGCTAACAATAAAGGTTATCTATTGGGGCTTGATTTGTTCATTGGTTGTTTTTTGTAGATACTAGATGAAAATTTGATCCAAAAAATTATATTTATACTTGTATTTGGTTTATCTTTCTATTTCCATTTGGATTTAATTGTATTGTAAACCTATTCCAATTTATGACCCTCAATTTGGAGATGATTAAACCTTCGATTTTTTGAAAGAGCAAGTAAAAGTTATATGAACCCTTATTTATGCTCGTGGAGCAGTGGAATGGTCGTTGAAAAACCACCTTTTACTACAATGTATTATATAGGCCTTCAGTGAGAACATCTGACAAACATTCTTTGCATGCCTAGAAGCTATGTTGGGTTTTGTTGTTGTTGATGCTTTACATCCCACAATCCTGAGGTCTGAGCATCATGAAATCGTTGAATTTTGATTTTGAAAGGCAACAACTGAGTTCTAGATTCTGTGGATTCTTTTGTGAATCAAGAACTCTTTTTTGAACACTTCAAGTTGCACTGGAATTGTTGGGTACATGTGAATGACAATGGGCATAGGTTGCAAGCTTTGGTTTGTGTCTGTTTTCTATTGTGGAATGGGTACACAGTATTGGTGCTGAGCATATATCAAAGAAAACCTTGGAGTAAGGACATGCCTCAGAGTGACTTAAAAAATATAATGCAAGAGCTTTGCATTAAATCTAAGAATCTTTTCGGTATATATATATATATATAAATATATATATATATATATATATTTTTTAAATTTTTTGTCTATTAAATATTGAATAATAAATTGGATATTTCAACATGAAAATTTATGCTGATGCAAGGTTTTTCCTTTTTGTTTAATTTGTCATATGGAAAGACAAAGGATTTCCACAAACTCTTTGATTTGCAATTCAAACTCTTTGATGTGCATCATGAAATTGTTGAATTTCGATTTTGAAAGGCAACAATTTAGTTCTAGATTCTGTGGATTCTTTTGTGAATCAAGAACTCTTTTTTGAACACTTCAAGTTGCATCGGAATTGTTGGGTACAAGTGAATGGCAATGGACATAGGTTGCAAGCTTTGGTTTGTGTTCGTTTTCTATTATGCAACGGGTACAAAGTATTGGTGTTGAGCATATATCAAAGAAAACCTTGTAGAAAGGACAAGCCTCAGACTGACTTAAAAAATGGCAGACATCGATGGCAATTGTAACTAATATTGACATATTTACAAATAGGTCTTACACAAGGCTAACGTAGATGATAGAGCATTGTATGAGGTAGTCTTCGAGTAATTTTTTTTTTTAAAGATGATCTCATTTCTGTGCTTACTACATGAGGACGAACTTTGTGAATAACAAGGTCACACGAAGGTCACAATTCATGGGTGTGTATCAGAAATTTTCAGGAGTGGGTGCAATTCAACAATTGTTTCATGTTTAGGATTTGTGGGTTTGGCAAGCTGAACTATGAGTTCCCGATATATGTGGCTTGCAGCTTGTTGCATATATCTGGGGAGGTTGCTAGTTCCCTATCAAATCTAATTTTGTTTAAAAAAATAAAGGTTTGCATAAAAATCAAGGATTTATAACTCGGGTGGTTGTGCAGATGATTTGTTTTCTTCCCCACCCGGTTTCAACTCCCAAAAAATGACACGTTGTTCCCTTGTGATAAGGCTATAAGGGTAAACCGACCCTTTGTGAGAGGGACCTCCCTTGTAGGTTTGTCTCTAGATGTCTTGGTCCTTGCTAAGTTTTAAGTTTCCTGCTAGGCACTGGCTGTACGCTGTTGGCACTAGCCTAGGGTGTTGAAATATGTAACTAGGTTCGGTCTTCATAATGACTTGTGTAATCATGATTTTTTGTATTTAATGAAATAATAATAAAATAATTATTATTATTATTCTTGAGGCATGGGTTTCATGCTCAAGGGAGATTTGTTTTTAGGTCAAGCACCCGTTGAGTGCTTCTAAGGTGTGTCATTGAGTCTACAAGTCAATTGAGTCATTGTCGTGTAAAAGACCATTTTGGGCATGTTACATATTGTAAAGAAAATTTATTTGAGTAAAAAAAAGTCAAAAGACCTTTCAAGACCTCGTCATGTTGCAAAGACCAAGTTGACCTACATGAACGGACTAGGTCGAAGTTGCTGAAGCTGTTAGGTCAAAGTTGTACAAATTGTTGCTGCGGTTGAAGTTGCTAGAAGGTCAAAGTTTGTTGTTGGAAGCCGTGAAAGGAAAACCCATCAAGAAGGAAGGTTGACTAGGTCACAGAGGGTTTTGGTCAAGGATCATAAGTCTTGGAATTCGTCATTTGAAGTTCTATAAGAATTCTGGTGGGTTTTTATCTCAGTTGGAGAGGTTTTGGCAATGGCTGATCACCTACATCTTGTGTTCTGTTGTTGCATTGTTCTTTATGATTTGGTCGCTGTTTGATGATAGAGAACTCTAATAATAATAAAGCAAAGAAGAAGTTAAATTAAAAACACATCACAAACAATTATCAAAGTAAGAGAAATCACCTACACTTGTTGCCCCTAGATTTTTCAACATGGAATCAAAGCTAAGGTGACTACATCAAGGAAGGGCAACTTAAAGAAGGACACGCAAGGGTCGAAGCACAAGATCATTCAACATCAAGGACATCAAATCATCAAGAAAGGATTCATAAGGGCCGAACAAACTAAGAAGCATTAAGGACTACTCAAAGCAACAAGGAGAAAATTCTCAAAATCGTAGCTCACTCAAAGATAAGGTTCTTCAACTGAAGCATTATTGGGAAGCTTGCAATCTCCATCACAAGGAAAAGAAGACCTCAAAGACCCTACATCAACTCAAAGGAGGATTACACATTGAAGCATCTTGAAGGCTCCAATTCAAGGAAGCGAGAAGGCGGCGTTATCATCATCATCAAGGATTCAAGGTGATCTCCCTCTGTTTGAGTTAAGAATCACTTTTGAAGGAAGACATCTTCATCAAGAAGACATCTTCTATTATCAATATCATCATAAAAAACCAAGAAAGCATCACGCTGAAGATATTGTCATCAACGAGTATTTTCACAAGTAAGTATCTTTATATTTATGTTTGAATCTATCAAAATGACTTCATTTTGCAAGGAGAACAACAAATTGGTTGGGTCAACAAACTATCTTGTAAGGAAAAAGAGGACAAATTTGATCCTCATAGAAAATGAACTCATTGGTCATGTTAAGGGTTTAATTGTCGAAATGCCAAAAGAAGAAGCTCAATCTCTACAAGATGAAGATATCAAAGGAAGAAGGAATAGCCTCATATTTCATGAGGGTGTCAGAAATACAAGACCAACTGAAAGAGTTGGGGAAAATCATGTCGGATAGGGAAATGACCACTGTGGTACTCAATGCACTCCCTGATGAATGGGGCAACTTAGTATCAAGCATTTTTGGAAAGAAGGAAGCCACCTCTTTCAGTAAACTTTGGCCATTGTGTAAAATTGAAGAGACTAGGTTAAAAGCAAAGAACAATGTGGGACCAGGTGAACAAGTTCAGGCAGTTGTTGACATGACTAAGAGAGAAGGAAGGTTTGGAAAATTTGGTCCTCAGAAAAAAAGAAGAAGGATATGTCGAAGATCCAATGCTCTGGTTGTCAAGAATATGGGAACCACAAGAAAGATTGTCCGAAATTCAAGAAGGACAACAAAGGAAAGAAAGAATGAGGCTCATATCACTGAAGAATGTAGAAGAACACGATGAGAAGAAATCCAAAGGGATAGATCTTCACTATTAGGGTTTCTCTAATTCATAGCAAGGAGAAGTGGGAGGTGAAAATACCTCCACCATGGCAATCAAGATGAGAAGCATTATGATGAGATAGAAGATGGAATCATGTCAGAAGCATACGATTAAAGAAAGAGCTCGAGACATCCTTATAAAAGCTTCTAGAGTTGAACTCTACATGGTTATAGCAGTCGTCATAGAAGAAAGTAGCTCTTGGTAACCTTGTTGAAAGCATAAGTAGTACTTATGGTTAGAAGAAAGTCATATGGTGTAAAGCTCATCATACATCATTAGGAAGAAGCATTTGCAGGATGAGGATAATTAAGATACTCCATTGGAATCTTCATTCAAAGGTTCACCTCTTGGAAGAAGCAAGTGCCTCACTGAGAATTCCACCTTGTATGGGATTCATTGTTTGGAAGAATGATGGTATGATGACAAAGGAATGCAACATGTCAATATGGTTGAAGTACTCCCAATCAAGGAAAGGAAGCTATTGAAGGAAGCCTAGGTGACCAAAAGAAGGAAAGAGGTATGTATGCATGTATTTAATTGAGTAATGTCGTAATATGGTTGCTGTTGAAGAATCTAGGGCAATTAAAGTTAATGAGATTCTTCTTTCATGATAACTATTTGTGAGGCATGTTAACTTTTTTTCTTAGCACAATCTTCATTTGTTATTATTAGAGTGTGTCTTCTTTAGTTCATCA
>APFE030410977.1:204751-234605 GCA_000404065.3 Pinus taeda | reverse complement strand
ACAATGCAATTTCATTCATCAAAGAATTAATGCTCTTCAATTTCTTCCAGATGCAATGCAAGAAATTGGGTTGAAGAAATGGGACTTTAGTGAATCACGTGTGGCAAAAAAGACAAAGGAACCCCAACCACCATTACATGGAATGTTTGGAAAGACATACATTGGGAGATTCACAGACATCAAAGACCCATTAGAATAGGAAAATGAGCAAAAGAAAGCAGAAAATATTGTGGAAGAAGACAATGATGAAACTCTAGAGGACGAAGAGTTTGGATTACGTGACATTGTTGATTAAATTTAAGTTATACTTGGAAATCAAGCTTTGCAATGTTTTGACTCTGACATTTTATGAAAAGAATAATCAATCAGTTAAAGTTGTTATGTGTTCAATATTTGTAATTTGTGATTTTCGCATTGATTTTTAAGTTAATTATTATTTCTTGAAAAAAAAGTGATTATTATTATTTTTTTGACATGAAATTCATAAAAAAAACTATTATTTAACCATTTTTCGTTAAAATTTTTGTATAAAAATTGTGATTTTGACATGTCAATTCTAGTAAAAAATTATCAAAAGTTGTAGTTTTTTTGTTATATTTATGTTAAAAATGGTTATTTTTATGTCCATTCTTAAAAAATATTGTTTTTTAGAAACAATTATTTCATGTGGATTGAAAAATTAATTAAGGATGTATAAATATGTAGATTATCTAAAATTCAAACTATTGACTTTCTAATTTGAAAATGCAAAACAATAAACACCCCACTACAAAAAAAAAATAAAATTAAAATAGAAAACAATAAAATATGAAGAAAACGACCACTTCAAAAACTATCAAATTTAGAAAATAATTATTTACATTTCATACACTAGAAAATTTAAAGTCAAAAGATAGGTCTTTTAAAAAAAGGGTGTGATGCAAAATACTCAATTTTTTAAATCAGCATGAAAATCACTACCATTCTAAAATGTAATCTACATGAAAAAAATTAAAGTTCCAAAAACTATGCTCTAAAAAAAACATGCGTGTTCTGCATCACCCCTTTTCAAAATCAGGTCATTTTTTTGCTCTCTACAAAATGGGTAACAGTACCAGTTCCCGTTTCAAAGTTTACATTGTTCAAGGTAGGAATGATAATGATTCCAATGTTATGTTTTTGAAACCTAACACGTTAACCTATGTTGTTTTCACATGTACTCATAAAGAGAAAGATAGTGGAATTGTGGGAGATTCACCACATATTCACGAATCATAAAATAATGAAAGAGGAAACATGGAGCCTCCCTTAGACATGGTAGAAACTATGATAAGCCTTAGATGGAACTTCAAAGTTGAAACGTGGATAATGAGAATAATTTCAAAGCTCAATAAGAAAACGATAAACTAAATGTTATTTTGTTACAAAGTTTGGCTAAAATTCAAAAATTTATATATTGAGGACATACATCAAGTAATATTGGTAAAATTACTTGAAGGGAAATATCTCATACTGTTAAGGCTCAAGTATTCAATGATTATGCTTATACAACATCAAATGTTTAAAACCCAAATACAACCACCTTTAATTATGTATGGACCAAATACCTTCTTTTATAAACAAAAATAAGAAGGTTTTCAAAGACAAGGGGCTTATTGAAAATAAAATTACCTAACATAAATGGTGATGTGAATTTTAGTGATGAAGGTGAGGCACAAATTTCTAGGTACATGATTACTTTGGGAACATGAAGGATATAATGGAAATTTAGAACATGAATGGTAGAGCATCCATTTGGTGGGAAGATCTAAATAATATAAATAAGTGTTAGTGTAAGGAAAATCTCTTGGAAGTATAAAAGTACCTTTTACAGAACTATCTTATAGGGAAAATTTTTCCATATCAAACTAGAGCCAAGGCTAGCGAAGTCAATAGAAAGAAAGATAAGGGAGCTTTGGAAAGGACCTCTAAGGTGTTGGGAATGTGGAGAAGACCATCTTCTGAAAGGTTGTCCTCATAAGAAGGAGACAAATAAGCCTATCCACAATGTAAAAGAAGTTGCAAGAGTGAATGGTGTAATAATGAATATTCCAAAGATATATATTTTGTTTCCGGATTGATAAGTAGACCACCAAGCTTTAGTAATGGATGTTGATGGTAAGATTTTTAAATAAGCTATCTCTTTTTATTTGACCCAAGAGTGATTCATAGCCACATTACACCTAAAATTGTTGAATTCTATGTTCTTAAAAAATGCAGTCATTAGGAAACACTTGGTTAGTTTAGTTGGAAATATGAGTTGAGAAGAGGATAAATGAGATGATAGAAAATTTACTAGTTGAAATGAATTGACTACTCGCAAGGGTAAATTTGAATATTTTACTTTGAGTTCATATGATTCCTTAATTGGATTGGCTTGCTTATCAACTTATAAAGTAAGGCTGATTTTTTATATAAAAAATTTGAGTGTATCAATAGTGAAGTGAAATCAAGTCTAGTGAAATGAACTCTAGGATCTATCTCTTTAAGATAGATTTTAACTTTTCCATTGGAAAAAAGTCTCATAGAAGGTTACCAATCATATGTATATCATGTAGATCTAAAAGAAGAAAAAGGGTCAAAATTCAAGGAGTATTCAATATTATAAGAATTCAAGGATATATTTCCATATGAGAGACCTACTTTATTTTCTAAGAAAAATATTGATCTTATTCTAGGATATTCACTTACATTCCACACACCATATAGAATGTGTTTACTAGATTTAATGGAGATAAAAATGTAAACATAGAAATTGTTGGACAAATGGTATATTAAAACTAAATGTCTCTCCTTAGGGATCACTAATTATGTGTTGTAAATAAAGAGGATAGTACCCTTATATTTTTCATTGATTATAGATAGTTGAAGAAAGGGACAATGAAAAAAATGTATCTTTTACTATGGATTGATGATATGTTTGATCAAGTAAAAGGGGAAAAATTATTTTGAAATATTGAGTTGAGATAAGGATATCATCAAGTTAGGATCAAAGATGACAATGTTCATAAAATAGATTTAAGAGTAAGATAAAATCATTTTGAATTCATGGTTGTACCATTTGGACTATGACTTGTGCACCATGTTAGTTAGAGTTCACTCTATGAAAGAGTTAAAATTACCTAGTCAACTATGGTGGTTTTGGGCCCTTAGTTTTGATTTCACATAGTTTTGTGTCCATGGATTGCATGTAATGAAGGCTTTAAAAATCCTGGGAAGACCTTATTATAATGTGTCAAAGGACGTGAGAAATGAAGGCTCACTTAATTTTCTTCGCCAAAATTTGGCCAAGGAACTAATATATTAATTTTTTAGCTAGTTTTTTTCCCCAGATTAGGGTTTTTACATGATAAACATTGTTTTTCTGATTTTTTATTTTTTGCTTTTAATCTTCTCTCAGTAAATTTATAATTCTCTCTACTAATTTTAACATGGTATCAGACCCATTGAGGTCAAAGCCAAGAGATAATATTGATGTGTTTTGATAAATACGCGTAAGAATGAAAATAGCCATGGGTATGTGCAAGGAGGCGTATAAGAAAAATCATGCCAAGCCTCCTATTGAGACTATATTTATGTTAAGGATGTACTCATAGTGTTTAATGAAATTCTTTAATGAAATGATTTATCATGGTTTATTTTCTTCATATTTTATATTTTTCAGTGTCCAAATGGGTGATCTATGGAACATACATAGTCTCGTTGTGTATTATAAACAACAACAATAATAAATTAAAAAAAATACGTTGATGGAGTTGAAAATTTTTACATGTAAATTGGCACATTGTTGTAAGATCTAGTAAGGGATGTGTATCTATGGGAAATTATTGGTAAAGTCTATATTTAGGTCTAGGTGATAGGGGGCCATGACAAATTATCTAGTACGTTGGATATAAACTTTGAGGGGGGTTAGGGCCTGGAGGTGAGTGCTTTTGGTTCACTTGGTTGATTTGGATGGATTTGGTTCAGGGAAACCCAAGTCATGTTTTAAGGGGGCTTGTTGGGTAAAATTGACTTGCAGAAAGAGTTAAAGTTACTTAGCCAACTATGGTGTTTTTGGGCACATGGTTTTGTGCCCATGAATTGCATGTAATGAAGCCTTTAAAATTCTTGGGAAGACTTCATTGTAATGCACCAAGTATGTGAGTGGTGAAATCTCACTTACTTGGCTTGGATAAGCTTTGGCCAAGGGACTAATAGAATATTATTTTGGTTAGTATTTTCCCTTGAATTGGGTTTTTTCCATGATAAACATTGTGTTTATCATTTGTGATTTGTTTCTTTTCATCTTCTCTTAGAAAATTAATATTTATATATGGTAATTTTAACACACCACCCATATTCATGTGTCTAATTAACAAACTTTATCACTAAATATCTAGATATGTTTGTAGTATTATTTATTGATGACATTATCATCTACTCTAAATATGAGGAAGAACATGAGGATGTTGGAAACCTTGAGCATTACTTGTGTGGGTGGGGTGAATCAGTAGTGTGTCTTCTTATCAATTTTTATGAATTAATACTTCTCTAATGAATCATATATATAACCAACAACTAATAACAAATCATTACATGTGCACCATATGAGAATAAACTAAAAACCATAAGTAGCGACATAAACAATAAATATGCAAAAAAAAACAATCTCACATGTGAACACAAGATATATGGTGGAAACCCTTCCAGGAGAAAAACCACCTTTTTTTGTTGTTGTGCTAATCTGAATCTCTATTATGTCAAGAAAATATGTCTTTTACATGGATAGATGGATTCCACCAACCAGGAGAATCGACCTCGTATACAATTGGCTAACCCCCATCATCTAGAAGACTTGATTGAAATGATAAACTTGGAATTCTACTGTGTTTTCACACGGATCTACAAAAGACCATGTACTAAAATCCACCATGATCAATGAGCCTTGCCCAACACTACTGGAATCTTGAGAAATCTACTTCACATTCTAATTTTCCATCTAGAAGGCCCCCACCTTTTCTACACACTATCTGGTATGAAGCCTCAATGCCTTAAACACCTCCATGCAAATCATGTTTCATACACTTTCAAACTGAGCTCTCAAATCAGTTGAACATGAGCAACCTAACAACCTTACTGACTTGAATCTGAAAATGATAATTTGATAGACACACTCTACTCAACACAACTACAAATATGCAATATGCTAGATAAAACAATGTAGCACACTATCAAAATCTCACCCATCAATCCAAAAACTCAATACTCACATACAAGTGTATGGAAAATTGTCCTCATCAATCTCCAAACCAATACCACAGGAAAATTCTACAGTAATACCAATACCATGGAAATACCAATACTAAGGGCACCTATGCCATGTTAATACCAATACAAAGTGCCAGCCTACTCCACACACATACCAATACCATGGTAATGCTGACTCACAATTAAACCTACAACCACACCCACAAAACATGAAAATATTGACTACAACTACAACCATAAGAGTACATCCATGCAGTTAAATTCCTATCATCACACATATAATATTGGATCCATACCATTGTGGAAAAGTATAGGGCAAAAAGAAAAAACTTTCTTAGCTCAGACCTCTACCAACCTGCTCCATCTGCCAAAGGATGCATACATAAGCACAACATATGTACATAAGCAAGGTACACACTCATATGTCATAACCACACGCAAGTCAAGTTCCTCCATCCATGGCAACAACAAACCATAACATCTAACATAAGCCAGTATTCCACTTGTAATACAAACATCTGCCATAGCACCCAATTAAGCATATGCATAACATCTCCAATACATGGCTAGGTTGATATCAATGCCAACAATCAATCACTATAGCACAACATCAAAGCCAACAATCTCCCCCTTTCACATTGATGGCAACCCCAACTGAACCATCCAAATGTCCTCTAAACAATTGATACTACCCTCTAAAATTGATCTCTGCACGAACTCTCCTTCTGACATCAATGGAAAAGGGCTCAGCTCAATAATGTGGAACTAACAAAAACTCACCATGGACTTTAGTTGGGTCTCAAAAAGCAGCCAAAACCATAACCCAGTTTGTCCTAAAGAAACAACAACATACTCAACTCTCATTTGAATCAACGGTAACAAAACATGTATTATAGAAACAACAAACCCATCAACAACTCCAACTACATCAACAACACTCTCCAACCAAAACAAAAACAACATATGATAAACATCAAAATAAACAAACCATGGGTAGGATCACTCTCTCGTAATGTCAATGAGTAGAAACATCATCATCATCAATCATTATGCCTTCACCAAAGCATTGTATCAACACATAGATATGAGAACTCATGACCATAATATCTCTCCTTAAGAAACAAACACACTCTCCATGTCATGGTAGAAAAATAGATCACCAACACCCAAAAACAATAACAACAAACACAAACAATTGCTCCATCTAACCAAACCACATTTTCAAGCATATGCCAACCATCAACAGTAGAAACAACAATGAGTATTTTTCTCGTAAGGCAACAACAACAAAAATAACTATCAACTCCATCCACATCAACTTCACTCTCAGACAGAAAAACCATACATACGATCATAACATTAGTAGGAAGTAGCAAGTGCATATAAAACACCAATAAGGGGACACACAATGGTACCTCTTCAATATCATATACTCAAGAAATAGTTTGTCATAAGCACTTTCTCATATATCATGAATATTGGCATCAACAAGCTCACTCAACACTCCCAGTCATCAAGAAGCATATAATATTATCATATCCTCTAACTAAAGCATAACAATATTATAATAGGCAATAATTACTTTCTTTGTCCTCAACAACATTTGGCATAACCATACTAGTAGCATCAAACTTGACATAAAAAAAGGCTTCATCAACCATATCATAGAAATCATGTCCAAACAAATGTGTGTTATTAGCAGAAACAAGCCACCACCTTAAACACTTTGTGTAGTAGTAGAAAAACATGTTAAATCATAAAAATTTACTCATTGACACAAAATAGGAAAATGATTTGGAATTCTTGCAACTGGCCATACATTATATTGCTCACAACCTTTGCATCACATTTTGGCTTCAATGCTACAACCATAAACTTCATTGGTAACCTACAAATGACTATTAGCACAACCAAAACACAACATTCAACTTATACCTTTGCAAAAATGTATTGTTATCCAAATAATACTAATTTGTAAGCCTAAGCAACCATATTTCATTATGTCTTTGTCATTATTTCAGCTACTAAAATGCATCTACAGATATAGTATTCCATGCTACCAATAAATTGTGACTCTTAACAAGATTAGGCCATAGTCTCCATAGATGTTGTAAGAGAACCTCTTTGCCTAGTTTCATGCAATGCTCTACCAGATAGTCAGGCTGAGTCAAAGCCATCAACTTCCTAGGCCAAGATCGATGTCAAACCAATGTTGGTATCACTGAAAGTGCAGTGTAGTTCCAAAATGATCGTATGCGAGACTTTTTCACCTTCAAGGTGCAAATACCTACAATTTGCGACTACTTTGTAAACTCTTTCAGACTTTGAAACATTATATAGCAACATTAGTGGGATTCGATTAGGGAAAATTTTAGGGGCTAATATTCCCAGGTGGGGTAATTTTCTATGCTTTTTCCAAAAATATATTCCCTAACTTGCATTTTTTTAGGAATGATTCGCCCTAATATTATGGTATAAAATTATTTTACCATAAGAGTCGCCAAAAATTTATATATAGACTATATAAAAACTATTAGAATATGAATATCTTTACAAAAATATTACCAAACATTTTATAGATTGCATATTATGGACTAGTGAGATTCGCCAAGGTTTCTAAACTTTAAGATAATTTTCCATCCTTCGAATTTTCATTGGATTCAATCTCCGATTATCCACATAATATTTTCTAGATTCTTCAATTGTTACTTTCCTTTGGGCATGACCTTTTGTCACAAATTTTCTCTATAGGGATCTCAACACACACACGCACACACATATATATACTCCATTCAAATAAAGTAACAACTACAGGACAATAAAATGATGGTTAGTAAGTGCAGATCAACTTTAATTTCTGCATATTTATTGATTGAGTGTGCATTTAACTTTCTCCTTTTTATTTACAAAAGCTAATCATTCATTTCTTTGGTTGGTGCAAGAAATGTGTAATGAATTCAACCATACTTGAGAAGATTGGGCCAAACCAAGAAAAATGACCAGAACATATATCAAAACAAAAATAAGTCTTCGCATACAAAAAAGTTTCAAAACTAATAAACCATTTATTTTCATGGAGGATCTCCCCTCGAGATAATGCATTTTTTGCTTCATTCTCCTCCTGAAGCTGAGCTAAACTCAATTCCTTCCTAAATCCACTTTCTATGCCTTTTCTGTATAATCTTTAATAGTATGATATTCTATTTATGGTTGTTCTATCCTCTTCCAGATTCTCTTTGTTTCCACTTGTTGATTGCTTTGATGCATGAAATAAATATTCACACCAGGATTCCTTTTCTTCCATATAGACTCCATGATGGCCAAGGGAAGCTTATAGTCTATGGCCATATGGCCTAAGTTATCACAGATATAACATCTAAATTTCCCAAAAAAATGGTAGAAAGGGCTCGATTTAGTTATTGATATGTTTTCAGCTTCTTATATGATGAACCCTACAATCAAAATATTTATGCTCGAAACCATTACAAAAGTAGAAATACCCATAAAAGAAATTTGTGCACCTATAAATTGATGTGCTTGCTTGTGAATTATCCTTATTTGGCTATAGGTTTTTCTTATAATGATTTGTCTTCCTATTTCTACAATTTGCTAAAGTGTGCCCAAATTTCTTACAACTATAACACCTTAATTTTCTCATGCTTTTCTTTGCCACATTATTTGGCTTATGATCTTGATGATGATTTCCTTGATCACTACTGTAAATTCTTGTTTTGAGTTTCTCAATCATTGCCTCAGTTTCTCCTCTTAGGCTCGATCGTCTCTCTTCTATTTTTGTTTCTAGTTTCTTGCAATGGCTGTTTTAATTCTTAAACAGGTTCATAATCTCATCCTCATTCTTCCTTGCCTTCTCCAAGTGATTTTTCAAATCAATTTTTTTCCTTGAATACATACTTTCTTTCCTCTAGAATCAAGAGAAATTTCTTCATATCTTTATCCTCTAATGTGAGCTTCTCTATTAATCTTTCTTGAGATTTATTTTATGTTTCAAGGGTGACTAGTCTCTCAAGCTCTTCATCTTTAGATTCCTACAATGGAAATACACCTTCCTAATCTCTTGAGGAATAAAATTAAAAAATATGCTTATCATATTCTTTAATGACTCCAAGATCATCATCACTAGATTGGAAATAAGAAATAACATTTCCATGACTGAAAACATTACCTATCGTACCTTTTACAAGGAGGTCAGGTTCTTCAGATTTTGCAGAATTCTTGACTTGTTTTTAGCCCTTCTTCTTCTGAGATCATTTTTTCTTGTTCTTGGCCATAATCCCATGATCTACTCTTGAGTAAACAAACTCCACTGGGAGAACCCACTCTGATACCAATGTTTAGAATTGAGCTCACTACTGAGAGGAGGGCCATTTCCACCAGAAACATTTGTGTCCCTTATGTGCATCTTTTGTTGTTGATTCTTTTTTGTGTTTTTACTTGTTGTTGTAATGTTCTACATGATTTAATTTTGGGTCACTAATCATTGGGTGTGTTGGTAAAATATTTGAAAATTAAATAAATCTTATGACTACTTATTCACACCCACCCCCCCCAATTCTAACATAATAACATATTAGATTGGTTTTGAAAACACCGAGAGAGCATTAGTTGTATGCTAGTCAGTAAATTTGATTTATGTCAAAGACAAATATAATATTTGGGATATATTATTTCAAATAAAGTAATCTCAGTTGGTCTAGAGAATATCAAGGCCATTATGAAATATACCACTCCAAAGATGTAACAACTGTAATGTCACTTACAGGAATTGTAAGATACTATAGCAGATTCATTGAATCATTTTCAAATTTTGGCCATCCCACAACTTCTTTGCATATGAAGGAATAAAGTTTGGGTTGTTTACTAAATGTGAAGAAATATTTCAATAGTTGAAACATCTTCTAACTAGTGTGCCAGCTACAAATATTATAGACTCAGACAAAGATTTCATAATATGTAATGTGTATGTAAGGAAATATTGCATACAATCCTTATGCAAGGTAATCATGTGATAAGCTATGAATTTAGAAAATGGAAAAATGACATAAAATTATGTTATCTATGACTTGGAACTCATAGCTAAAATACATGCATTATATGCGACGTCATTATTGGATGGTTATAAACTTCATTTTCATGTCAAACCATAGCGGATGAAAAGACTTGCTTGATCATACTCACCTGAATGTTAGGAAATCTAGATGGTTAGCATTCTATATTGAGTACAATTTTGAAATCATATATATAAAGGGAAAAGAAAACAAGGTATTGAATGCACTAACCAAGAGCATGAAAGTTATACACTTAGCATCTATTTCACTTTTGAATATGATTTGAAGTTCAAAATATAATTTTAGGCTTTTTATGAGGATGACTACTTTCTACAAATAATTAAATATTTACATCAAGAGTCGCAAAACTAAAATATGATGGATTTTAGATTATATAAGTATGACTGTTGATCTATACTGATATATTGTACATTTTGAATTCAATGAATTTATGGAAACTCATCCTAGATGAAATGCATAAAAATATTTAATTAGGCAACTAGGTTACTATGATCATTGGAACAAGGAAATATTATTTATAGCCTGGAATAAAAAATGAAACTATAGACTATATTGCAAGATGCATAAAATTCCAATAAGTTAAAATGGAACATAAATACCTAGTAGGTTTGTTGCAACCTCTGCCAATTCATACATGGAAATGGTAGGTAATCACCATGGAATTTATCATAGGTTTTTTAAATATATTAAAACAACATCATTCCTTCATGATCATGGTTTAAAAGTTGAGTGAGGATGGTTGTTTGATACCTATAAAGTCCACATATAAAGTAGTGATTATTTCTAGAAAATTTCATGAAGGAGATTTTTAGATTGCATGGAATATCTACCATAATCATATCTGATAGAGACTCAAAGTAAATATCAATATTTTGAAAAGCATTATTTGAAGGCTTGGTTAAATATCTAAATTTTAGCACTACTTATCAGCCACAAATTAATAAGATAAACCAAGTATTGAAATACATGTTTCACCTGTATGTCATGGGTAAACCAAAAAAATAGGGACAATACTTGCATTTGATAGATATTTCCTATAATAATGACTACCCAACATCTTTAAAATTGAATCCTTTCAAGGCGTCCATTTTGAATAGCTCAATTGGCAATGGCCGTGGAAATGAAGTCTCACCGAACCAAAAGTCTTGGGTTCAAATCTTGTGCTATCCCCCTGATTGGGGTGATAAGTTGGACATGATGAAGATGTAGTCCTACCAATCTTACAAAAAGAAAGTTTAATCCTTTCAAGGACTATATGGTTTAATATGTCACACACCTATACAATCTAGCATGTAGAATTACACTTGGACTGTCAATTTTGAAATAAATGGAGTATGAAGTCATCAAGATTAAACAAATCATAAATATAGCCCAAGACAAACAAAAACATTCTGTAGACAAAAAGATAATGCATAAAAAACTCAAAGTGAGGGTAATGTGTATTATAAAGTGAAGGCACAAAATAATTCTTTGATGCTTAAAGCCTATGCCAAGCTTACAACCACATATTGTGCACCCTTTGAAATTTTGGAAAGGATGGAATCAATAACTTCGAAACCTGAATTGCCTACGAATATTAAAACACATAATTTTTTTCATTTATATTTTCGTAAAAAGTATGTATATGATATTAACCATGTGATTTATTGGGTTGTAATACAAGTGGAACTAGAGGGAGAGTTCCAACCAAAGTCAATGTTCATATTAAATAGGAAAGAAACATTGCTCAAAAATTGAGCCATTTTGCAGGATAAAAGTGAAATGGAAGCACTTCAAGCCAAAAATGAGGCCACTTGAGAGATGGGGGATGCCATGAGATAGGCATATACATCCATATCTTCACCATAGACATTAATACACTAAAGGAAAATAGAGGACAGTTCTATTCCAAAGGGGAGGGGACATAATATCCTCAAGTTTCTTGTTCAAATATTTTTAATTAAAATTGATAAAATATTTGCATAGATATTTTATTTCTATTGAACTAATCACCATTAGGTATGCATACCATGGTATTTTATATGTGTATATTGTAAATATTTTTTAGTTTTTATAGTTAATAAAAAAAGGATGAGCAAGGTTGATAGACCATTCATGCTTACATGGAGTATGATACCACAAGTGAGGAAAGGTGAGGGGCTCTGTGCGATTTTTTCATTTTCAAAAATACTATGTCATTTCTACCTATATTACCCTATAACCTTCACCTCATTTAATCCTATTATATAATTGAAAAAGGGAGAAAAGAGTAATGGAAATAACTATTTCCTAGAAGTAATCCATCACTCACATACTTTATAAATTTATCTACCTTTGTATTGAAAGAGAATAAGTATTTTGGGTGGGGGGGCGGGGGTGGGGGTTATATTGATCACATGCATGATAAATTCAAATGGGGAGGAGGAGGTTGGAAGAAAAATAAGGAAGAGAAGATTTAGAGTCATAGAGAGCAAAATGAGCTTCTACACTTACTAAAATAGATAAGAAACTATGAAAATATAAAAGTGTTTTGAGATATCACTGAGATCTCTCTATTTCCACATTGAAGAGCACTCGAGGGAGAAATTTTTGAGGGATTGGTTATAAAATAAGTAATCACTCCTTGTGTTGTGTGGGGTAAGTAATCTGAGTTCTTAAGAGCTGATTTTTCTTCTCGAAAGTCTGAAAGTGGAAATATATTAGTTTGGACCTATTAGGTTGATTTTTAGAGTCTTACTTTACCATTTTTCAATGATGGTATCATAGCTTGGCTAGGTGTGGCTTCCACAAAATGCCTACCTATCGTTGGTTAGAAATTGCTATGTCTCAACTAGTTTTATAGTCATCTTCTTATCATACACATAATTTATTTATCTCTATTATGTAAATCATTTATTTATTTATACTTAGTTATACAATTATTTTGATCCATGATTGAAGGATTAAAATAGAGTTTGTCTAGTTCATAGTTAGATGGTCAAAGCATGATGAAGTTTCAAATGAGCTTTGTACATCTATTTCAATTTGTATTTTTAATTATTTTGATTTTGTTCTTGTATAAAACTCTATTTACAAACTTGGAAATGGTTTATTTTTGCTTGACCATATCTCATTTTCACAATAATTAGTACGTTGATTCTTTTCCAATAGCAAGAAACTCTAGAATATACCACATATTGAAATTTAAATAGGAATGTTCTATATTCCTAGGATGCAAGAGCATGATCTATTATAGGCTAAAAGAATTTGTGTTAGGTCTATTGGAATTTACATGTTTTCATATATGGATATGTTGACAAGGGGATGTAAAGTGATCCTATAACTTATAATTTCATACAAAATTCCATATATCTTTGGAGTTAGGCTTGTTTTTATGTAAGCAATTCATAAAAACAAAAGAAAATATAGATCAATGACTTGAAAATAAGCCTCTTCGAGGGGGTAACCTCCTTTTACATCATATAAATGAACAATTTTTGGATGATACAAATGACAAGACCTCATTTGTATATATAGCAGTCTAAAGGGGTACAATATAATTAGGGACTACATAAAAATAATAATGTAAGGTCGCAATAATAAAAATAGTTGGACAAAAATAACAATATGGGGGCTACACTAGTATTATAGGAACCTAACATGCCCCTCTCCTTCAAAAGGGTGTTTTACTCAACACTTTAGTTGTAGATGCTTCTGTATAAAATATTGATCATAGAATATGGAATATTCAATAGGTAATTTCTTCCATTTAACGAGACACTATAAAATTGATCAATTTTGTAGCTGTCGGGTTCTTGTTTTTGTGACTATTTTAGGATCTAATATGGTTTTTACTTCATCGTCAAGTTTTGGAATTATTATTTGAACTAGGAGCCTATCACCTATAACCTTATTTAAGCATGAAACATGGAAAAAGTAGTGTACTTAGGAAGATGCTTACAACTCTCATATTTATGCCATTGTACTAATATTTGGTAGCACCTTGTAAGGAACATAGTACTTGGGTGATAATCTATTATCCCTTTTAGTTTTCTTGAGGGACATGTATTTAAATGGTTGTAGCCGTAAAAATACCCAATCGTCTACATCAAAAATTATTTCACTATGATGTTGATATTCCTATTGATTCATTTGATTATGTGGTAGAGTTAAGTTGTCCTTTAAGAGTTGGATAACTTGTTGTTGATGCTCGATCTAATCTTCCACTACTTGAACCTTATAATTTTCTCTTAGAGACAATGTGATGGATGGTGGATGATACCCATAAAGTTCCATAATTGGGGTCATTTTTGTTGTGTTATGGAAGGAAGTGTTATACCACCAATTTTCTAGAAGTAACCACTTGACCCATTGTGTATGATTTTTAGATACGAAGAAATAAAGATATCCTTCCAAAAATTTGTTCACTGCCTCGGTTTTCCTGTCATATTGGGGATGATAAGCTGATCTATGAGATAATTGAGTACCAATAAGACAAAAATAATTGTCCAAAAATTTCTAGTGAAAATGGGATCTATGTCACTTACAATAATTTTTGGGTTTCCATGTAGCTTTCCAGATATTTCCATAAATGTAGTAGTGACTATACTCACTTTGAAAGGATGATATAGTGCACAAAAGTGTGTATACATGGTAATTATATCAACTACCACCATGATGACACTATTTCCTTTGGATTTGGGTAAACCTGTGATAAAATCCATTGAGACATCCTACCAACGCCGACTTGGAATTGCTTAAGGTTGTAACATACTTTGGATCTTAAGCATATCAACTTTATTTTGTTGTAAAACCAAAAATCCTGCACAAAATTTTGAATATCAGATTTAAGGCCATCCCAAAAATATTCCTTCTTGAACCTGTGGTAAATTTTTAAAAATCATAAATGCCCTCCTAAAGGAGAAGTGTGAAATTCCAAAACGATATTTTGTTTGAGTTGGTAGTTCTTAAACAGATATAAATGATATTTGTACCATAATAAATCATTTTTCTAGATAAATGTATCAGATGTACTCGGATCTTGCTATAACTTTTGAATGGGTGTCTGCACCTCTTCATCATTCTTCCATCCATTCCTCTCTTCAATTATCCAATCAAGATGTATAATAGAAATGACACATAACAATGCTTCCACATCCTCATGCCTTCTTGAGAGTGCATATGCAACAAAATTTTTCTTCCCTTTCTTGTAAATGATTTCAAAGTCATAAATAAACATCTTTGTAATCCATTTTTGCTGCTCTTCCGAAGAAAATATTTGTTCCACAAAGTATTTAAGACTATCATGATCTATTTTCACCTTGAAGTGTCTTCCCATTAGGTAAAGGAACCATTGCTTCAAGACATGTAGTATTTCCAACATTTCATTCTCAAATATAGGTTTATGTAAATACCTTCCCTTGATTAGATGACTTTCAAAAGTAATGGGTCTTCCTTCTTGCATTAAAACAATTCCAATTCCATTTCCTGAGGCATCTCATTCCACAATAAATGTTCTTGTGAAGTCTAGTGTAGTTAAGACTAGAGCTTGATACATTTCCTTTTGAAGATTATCAAAGGCCTTAGTTGCTTCTGGAGTCCAAAGAAATGCATCTTTCTTTAGTAATGTTGTTAGAGGTGCTGCTATTTCCCCATAATTCTTAACAAACTTGCATCAACCCAAGAAATCCTTGAAGATTCTTTAGGTTTATTGGGATTTTTCATTCCTTGATGGTTTTAATTTTATTAGGGTCTACCTTAACACCCTTATGTGATACAATATGACCCAAATATTCCACATCTTGTACCCTAAAGAAAAAATTGGAAGGTTTGGAATATAATTGTTTCTCATGCAATAGTTTAAGCACCATGTCAACATGTTGAACATGATATTTCCAAGACTTGTTGTAGATTATTATATCATCAAAAAATATTAACACAATTTTTCTAATAGAGGGTTTGAATGTGGAATTTATCAAACCTTAAAACGTGGAAGGTGCATTAGTAAGGCCAAAAGGCATGACCAAAAATTCACAATGAACTTCATGAGTTCTAAATGAAGAGAAAGTTATAATGATTTTCCTCAATGTAGGTTTTAACCCTATACAAAAATTACCTGCAAAGGAATTCTTAAAACATAAAAATATATAATGGTAAGAACATAAAACAAATATACACATATATTTTCTGCTAAATTCGAAAACCAGGAATACTAGAATACTTTTTCATTATATTCCTTTCAATATTACAATACATCTATATACATATCGAAGCATTCATAAACCCCAATCCATTAACCCTTGATTAGAAAAAAACCATTTTTCCCTTGACCGGACATAAAAAATGCCATGGGAAAAAAACATCATGCCCAAAACAATGTGCAAAATTCATGCACAAAACTATGGATATGTCTACCCACCATCTTTGGGTCTGCCCCCCATTCTTGGCTCTTCCCAACTATTATGGGGTCCGCATAAAATAATGTTTTTTCTAGGGTGTTTCCCCAGACTCCATGATGTGTGGAAATAACATAAGACACACCCAACATTCTCCCACTTTTTGTTTTCTTTGTACACAGGGAGCCACAAGAGATCTTAGTCATTGGTCTAGGTTTGAGATACCCATTGGTTCTTTACACCAAGAAAAATTCTCAATGCTCACAAACTTTTTCAATGCATCTGCAACATTCTTCAAAGTGTCCACCTTTACCAATAACACTTTTTTGTCTTCAACCATATCCCTCACAAAACGATACTGAACATTAATGTGCTTTGTCTTCAAATAATAAGCATGGCTATTTGCCAAGAAAATTGGACTTTTGCTATCACATTCTATCCTTATAGCTTGTTGTACCAACCACATACTTGAACACAATATCTGCAACCAAACTACTTCGTTTCTTGCATGAGTGGATGTCATGTATTCAATCTCTATAGTTGAAAGTGCCACTACAGACTATCTCTTGTTCATCCAACTCGTTGCTCCTCCAAATAGGTTAAAAACATATGCACTTGTAGATCTTATTTGATCTAGATCTCTAGCCCAGCATCAAAAAATCCATGAATGTCTAAAACTCTATCGAATCCTAGTCATCCTTGGTAGCACAAACCATAATCACTAGTACCACGCAAATACCTGAAAAAACGTGTCACTGCTACCTAGTCCTTCCTCCCTAGTTTTGAAATAAACCTGCTCAATACTCCCACTGCACGTGCAATGTCTATTCTAGCATAGACCATTGCATACATCATGGTACCAATTTCACTCACATATGGAACATGTGACATGTCCTCTTCATCTTATTGTTTCTTGGGACATCTCTTAGTGGATAACCTTACACCTATAGGAATAAGAACCTTAACTGCCTTACTATTATGCATATTAAAGCTCTGCAATATTGTCTCAGCATAGTTTCTCCGGTTTACCAAAGATTCCTCTTTTCCTGATCTTGTTTAATTTCCTTGCCCAAAATATAGTTTGCAGCACCAAGATCCTTCATGTTGAATTTGGGGAACAATTATGTCTTCAAATCCTAGATAATTTCTTTGCCTTTTCCAATCAACAACATATCATCCACATACAAGACCAAATAAATAACACAATGTTGATGGTGTTGGACCTACCAATGTTTAAGGGATATCCCCGATATGAAGTCACGACTATACCTCACACCGTTTGGACTAGGAGTCACAGCAGTGGGTGGTAATGTTATGTCTTGACTGTGGAAACATGTAGAGGGTGAGATCAAGTGTGTGACACTACAGAGAGTCAAGTGCGATGCATGAAGGTTCCAACACATGAAGGGAAAAGGAAGTGTGCCCCTTGGAAGCCTGTAATAGTACACAACTTGAAAGGAACACATGAGAAGAATGACATCACATGCTAAGATGAAGAATAGTCCAGAAGTTAAATTGGTGAATTAATACAACAACACACATTCAACAAGATTCATACAAATGCAAATGAAATAGTTCAAAAGCATAAGCATAAGTTAAATAACATACATTACAAATACAACAAAAATAGTGCTACTATATTCACAACATATGCATGAAATCATGATGGCTTTGGTTTTATTATTATAAGTGAAAGTTTCATTCATACATGAAACATTGACGACCACTAGCCCCAATAGCGAAACATTGCAGTCAAGAACACCTGCTCCTCCAAAGAAGCATACTCACTCTATGTTATGGAGAAGCCAAGGCTCTTCACAATACTCCCAAGATCTTTCTAAGCCTAAGCCTAGCCAAAAGCTTGGCTCTCAAAATCCTGTCACACGAGTTATGATGTTCTATTTATAACAAGAGGGGGTGAGTCTTCAACACCCCTTTGTGACCTTTGGACTACCCTCATGAGTCTTCAAATTATTTACAAAATGACACATTACAATACATTATGACTCTTCATATTCCAATATTGGCACTTGGAATTTCACTTACAACATAATTACAAATAATATTACATTTTACACTTGCAGCCATATAAGACAAAACATGGTACAGATAACTCGACAGCCTAAAAAGACACAACACTATGATGCTTGAGTTTGGGTGAAGTCTAGCTCAACAACCTCCACTTGTTGCTTCTCAGTCACATATTGGCTCCAAGCTTGGTACTATATGATGGTGTCCCCAAACTGCGTGATAGTGTCTGTTTGGAAGTGGAATCTAGCCTCTATGGCATCCGAGTACACAGTCTTCAAACCTATGTTCAGTTCATTCTGAAGCATGAGCAACATTGTTCTGACTTTGACAGGACCACCAATGAAATTATGCATCTTCTATGTATTCAGCTCCAAGTCTTCCTTGTTAGCATTCTGTCTCAACTTCTCCGAGTAAGAAAGTTATTGAAAACTAGTTCTCACATGTAAGATAAGATCATGGTGGTGTGAATCATTCCAAATGCTACAAAGATGAATTGCAATCTAGTATTTCGAGTGTAATATACCAACAATTGATTTTGTTGTTTCTAGTAAATTGTTGATTATTGTTATTATTGTATTGTATAGTCTTGTGGTAGAATTGGTTGGTTAGAGATGCATTATTCTCATTTGTTTGTAATCCCCATGTCTAATCTACTCTAGCATAAGCCATGAGAAGTATACTACTAGTTAAATGTGACAAGCTAGATTCCACTCTATATGAGTTCGAGATTATTGTATTAACCAACAAAGTGTGGATTGGATGCTATTGTGTATCATATTTTATGAGGGAAAATCAAATTGTATATGTATATTTAAATAAAATGATAAGTTGAATGAACAAACTAAGCATTATTTAGGTTTTGGTTGATCATGATGAATGTTCATGATACCATCCTAATTTCTATGTTAGGTACTCATAACCCATGGCACAATTTGTTTTTTATACTAGTGTGGTGTTTAAAGGTGGTTTCTATTTGTTTATGAAACACTTCTTTGTGTGATTTATAAGGAAGGTAGAGAGATGTAGTCCTTTGACATTAAGGGGTTGCTGCTACAATTTGATTAGTGTGACACATAGATGCATGGTGTTCATTGTTTTTCCCACAATATTTGACATGGACATTGATTTTTTGTGTGTTGAAGATCCATGTATTGGAACAAACATTGGATCATGAGGTTATAAAGGATATTTTATGCTTGGATGAAAGAATTAGAGTTGTATCAAGGAATGTAGTGGTGTTTCATTGGATGTTGAGCTTCTATGTGTGCCACAAAAGGTATGGATTTACCAAAATATGGAGTCCATTTTCATCCAATATGTGTGTTATAGCTCCAAATCTCACTATTATGGTTTGTGATGCTGCACGCATGGCCTAGGACAACCCCTCCTTGTAGACCTGGTCTCAAATTTAAAAAACAATGTTTTATTCCTTGTACGCGACATTTCCCTGAGTTAAACGCATGTATACGTGGGTAGGCATATACCCAACCCGCGTATATGTATTAAAACACTTAAAAAAATATAAAACTCCTTATCTTCGGGCGGAGATCGTGGGTTTTACCAGTTGATCACCTGTTAGTGCCCGTGGCCCAAATGTTCCCAACCAACTCCAACTAAAAAACTACTTTGGGATAGGTATAAAAAGACCTCAAAGGGAAGGCCTAAGGGAGGAGAGAAGAGAGAGAAAGGTTATTATACTGAGATTTTTCCCCTGACCAGGTCTGAAGACCCTTGTGCCTTCTGCACTTCCCCCATTTATATAGGAAAACCTTGTTTCCTTGTGTGTTGATGTTCATCCATTAGTTATGGCATCATGGAGTGAGTCTTGGAAGGAGATATGCTAAAGGCTTGAGGCTGGACGGATCCGGAAGGAAGCTTTGCTTGGAGCTTGTGAAAGGTTACTCAGGTGATATTACTCCTTTTGTACATTCTATTTGTCTTTAATAAAGAAACACGTCTTGGTTCCTGATATGCTTCTTCTTTATGTTTATGATGTTTATGTTTGAATTCATATCTGAATGGTTGTTTAAAGTTCATAACTAACTACCTTCTTTTATAACATAAAGATGATTTCTTTATAATTCTTTGTCCATATACTGTTGTATTCTTTGGAATTGGTTGTTTTACAAGACAAAGGAGCGAAAGGGACTTGAAGAAGTGTTTGGACCCTTGAGGAACTTCTCGAACGTAGGAACTGAGGTACGCCCCTCTTACTATAGAATTTGCTTATCATAGCATAATGGTTGTGTGAATGTGTGTTTCTCTGTTTAGACAACTTTCAGTCTGCTAGGGTTTCCACCCAAAAGCCCTAGGGGGGCAAATATCTCAACAAAATTGGCGACTCCACTGGGGACAACACTCTTGTTGTTCCTAGTTTGGGTGTTTATCAAGCCAATCAGGGCTCAATTGCTTGTTGGTCTGCTGTTACTGTCTGGTCTGTTCTTGAATTCTAAGTTTTATCGGTTTCTTCAGTTTGTTTTTTATTTTTTCTTGAAATCTTTCATATACGTTGTTTGCCTTAGTTACAAAAGCATACGCACGCTTGTTTCCTGAAGAAAACCCGCGTATACGCAGGTTTCCTCAGGCACAGTAGCATATACACGCAATCTGCACATAAGTACAGTCGCGTATATATTGCAATTTTCAAGATTTATAAATTTTTGTGTCTCTGAAGGTTTGTCTGGTGGTTTTATTCAGTTTGAAATAGTCATTTTTTCAGTATCAGTTGTTTGTTTTACAGCAAGCATCTTACTCTGATTTCTCTCTGATTCTAAGGAGTATTGGTCTTGTTTTGTTTTTGCAAGCGTCATTGTTTTTTGCTAAAAGCATGCAAGATTTCTTGTTGAAATCTTGGCTGCTCTAATTTATCAGGGCAGAAAGATTGTTATCAATCTTTGTGTTGAATTTTGGTTTTTCGTGACTTTTTGTTTGCTTGACAAAACCGCTTTTTGTGACCATCCACTTCTTTGTTTCATGAAAGTTGTCGATTGATACTTTCTTGAAATTGTCTTTTTGATCTTTTTTGGTCTTTGTTACCAAAGCTTTCATTGTTGCTTTCGATTGTTAAAGAACATCTTTAAACACATTTGTTTTTGTTGAGTTTTCATCCATTGCATGGTGTCAACTTGCGAAAGTGTTTCTTGCTTATTGTTTCAATCGCAAAGTTTCAGTTTTGTTGAGAGCGTTTCTTAAAAGACTTTTTTGTTGTTGCTTTGAAGAAAACTTTTTGAAAGACTTTGTTTTGCTTTCTTGAACTTTCTTTTCATTTAGTTTCCTTTTAGTGAATGAAAGTGCTTTATGTTTGTCTTGAGTTTTGCTTTTAGTGTTTAGACGAAATGAATGGTAGCATCTCATATTCCATCTAGACATTCTAAGTGGCAAAAGAAAATTTGATAAGCAAAGCATCTTTCATTTCTTGTTTTTAGAGTTGTTTTGAATCTTGCATCAAGCATATAGTTGTTGCATTAGGATAGATTTGCATCTCTTTAGGCATACATAGCTTTGTTAACATTTGTGAGTGTGAAGTGTGAATTAACGAAAAGAAAAGAAAAGTTTGTTTTATTAGAAGTTTTCCTTGAACCCTATAGAACTTACTCTTCATCGAAAAACAAAGACAAGTGCACATGCATATAGTTAGGTTTTATTAATTTCTTTTGCGTTGAAAAAACACCACTAGTTTCACTTCCATCATCCCCTTACTTAAAGAAAAACCTATTTTAAAATCAAGCGCTAACTAAAATTCAATAGAACTTTTTCTTTTAAGTTAAATACACCAACAAGTTTTAGGATTTTAGGGCTTTGGATTAGGCGAGTGGAGAGTTAACTCTCCAAGGCCATTTAAACATCAAACATAGGAGTCTGAATAACGAGAGAAAATCCAATAGCGTTAGGAAGACCAGGAAAGCTCCGGATCTGGGAGTTAAGCACGAGGGTTTGTGAAGACAGGGAAGAGAGATACCCCCTCTCCTACTTATCTGAACCTACCTCACGACTATTCTGCCTGGCTTCTGCGATGATTTGGTATCCATAGTTGCTACTCCTAGGGAACTACATAGGTGGATGTGGAGGGGAATCCCGTGGCACCTAAGTTTGACGTTGTATCACTCTCGACAGTACTACTAGAGGGCACCCTTGCGAAGCTTGGGGGCTTCCACCAGCGTAGGCTATTGTTAGGAGGTCAGCGTAACTTCGTCTGTTACCTTCGCTGATAGGCCTGGGCCCTCATCATCCCAGACCATCTTCGGAAGGCCCCTTGTTTCATTTTCTCGTATTTTTGTGTCCGGTCCTAATCACCTGGAGCAGAAATACTTGGAAGTTGTTTAACTGGATGTATCTTTAGGGACTTTATAGTGTGTGCTATGTGCTCCTAGTTGGCCTAGCTTTCAATTTTTTGAGTCTTTAGTTAGATTTTAAACAAGAAATTCAAAGTGGTTGACCGATCTCCTAGACGGTCTCGAAGACTTCGTGGTCTTTCACCACCGAGTTTAGAGCCTTCTCCGAGAAGGTGCAGAGGTAATAATACCGGTGGGTTTCGTCCCACGACAATTGACGCATCGGTGATTGATCCTCCTCTCGGGGGCATTAGTGTTCAAGCAAGGACTGGTACTTCCACAGAACAAGAGAGGAACACCGCAGTTCTTTCTCGACTTGACTTACAAGCGGAGAATAACATAGAGGTAGAAGAACTTTCAGAGTCGTTAGCAGCTCCGAATTCTCCCCTACCATCTATTCATCCAGACGTATTACAATACGTTGGGACTCCAACGCATAGACCATCAAGTCCAGGTTACGCTACGCGCTTACCTTCGATGACCACTACTCGAAGCATGGCTTCTACAAGTGCTACGACTGTACAGACTCCCATATCTGTACAAGGGGGAGGAATTATTTCCATCCCCTCTGTCTCTTTATTCAGATCTTTTGCTAGCACGTCTTTTGTTGGGTCTCCTCCATTCCGTCCACGAGTGGAAAATCCCAAACCAATGCTTTTGGTTCTAGATTCTTCCCATTTGGTGCCCATTCGCAGGGCATTCCTTCAGCTCCGTTCAGAGTCACCATGTCCATGATGAGTGGATTGGCTTCATTCCAGGGTTTTCCATTTGGAAGTGGTCATATACCACATTCCAACCCAACGATAGGATCCATTCCTTTTTATTTTGTAGGACAAAGCAACAATCCTTTCCAAGGTTGGAATAACGCTAGGCTTAGTAGTGCCAGAACTGGGAATCCATTTTCCGGCCAATATGGGAATAGGCCATATACCACAGTTAGTTCATTCCAAAGTATTCCTCCCTTAGCTTCGGCTTGGAATCCATATCAGGGGTTATCAACTCCTTATAATCCTTTAGGAGGAAACTTTTCTGGGTATGGTGGATATATGGCCGGAGTTGGTAAAACTCCAAGTTTTGCTGGATCACAAGGCTTGCCTTTTGGTTCAGTGGGTTCTACTAGTTACTTCGGGCAGCCTAGTGCCTTCCAAAATCCAGGTCAGTCTTTTTAGAGCTTTGGGAGTTCCGCCCAGTCAGGGTGGAATCCCCAAGCTCCTCCTAGACTTCCATTTCTGGCAACATTGAACTTGCTAGATCTCACTAAGTTAACCGACGATCCAATCAAGTACAATCTGGCCTAGCCTTCGGTCCCAACCAAACTCCCTTCGGACATTCCAAAATTTGAAGGGAAGAGTGGTGAGGACCTAAGCGACCATGTAACCACGTTCCACTTATGGTGCTCATCGAACTCCCTGATCGATGACTCGGTTAGGTTGAGATTATTTCAAAGCACCTTGACTGGTAATGCAGCCAAATGATATATAGAGTTACCTGGGGGCAGCTTTACATCATTCGCTGACTTAGCCAATATCTTCTAAACCATTTTTAGTTGCCTGTCCGGTATGATGCCGGAACCGAACTACTGGCTACTTTTCGTTAGGATGAGGCAACTCACATTTCTGATCATATTCAGGAATGGAGATGGAGAAAGAGGCTCATTAAAGCCAAAATCCCTCCAGAGTACCATCTCGAGTGGTTTTTGAAGTCTTTGATACCTGATATCTCCAAGGATGTCTCCATGTTTGGGGTCTATTCTGAGGAGCAAACCATTTTTAGGGCCCATCAATTAGAATTGATATATTCTCAGTCTAAGATCCTACAAAAGTACTTTCCAGATGCTCCTGGGTCTAAGGTTGATGTAGCTAAGTCGAAGCCAGGTCCCCACGCAGATGGTATTGTTGGGTCGGTAGACACGAATACGGTGAACTTGTTGAATCAATTGCAGCAGTTGTCTTTACAAACTGCTTCTAACAACCAAGTCACATTGTCTAACCCTACGGTTTCCCAAACCTCTTCGATTAATGCCATCCAATCTGATAACCCCAAAGGAAATCAAAATTCCAATGGGAAAAAGAAAGGATGAGGTAAGAAAAAGAACCAGGATGGGAAGCATGATGCAAATAAATCCGGCAATAACGCTGGTGGTGGTAGAAATGAGTCGAAAAAGAAGATTAAGTTTCCATGCAAGTTGTGTAGTGGAGACCATTTAACTCATCTTTTCCCCAATATTGAAGACGCTCAATGCTTGTTAGGGCAGCAAGGAACTTCTAGTTCCCAAGCTGTGTTAACCAACCCTTTTCCCCAAGGGCAGCAACTTCTTGCTGGCGCGAGTTCAAACCCTCGAACCTCCGCAGGGGGCAACCAGGAAGGGGAAAAATCATCGAATGTTTTCATGATGGGTTCTAATGTCCATGTCGCTACTTGGTCACGTGATTATGGTGAAGCCGAAACTTCCAAGGACAAGGTTGTTCCTGGAAGTACTGACCTTCATATCGAGTGACCCCCTGTTGAGACTATACCATGGATACCGAAACATTCCGCTGAACGCACAACTATTAATCCTAATGCTAGGGCCACCCAGAATTACTCCATTGTGGAGGATCTAGCTCAAAGTTCGTGTGCCATGTCCGCTTTAGAGGTTCTCCATTCGTGTTCGACTTAGAGAAGTGCTTTACTTTCCGCGATTAGAGCAGTTGATCCAACTAATTCTTTAGTGCTCACTTTCGACATGTTAAATGTCAAAAAGTGACTCCCTCATCATATGGATTTTCAAATAAAGTATACATATCGGAAAATTAACATTTTTTGTACCGTTATTGATGAAGGGTCTTCCACATGCGTCATGTCGATGTCATGTTGGAAGGCTATTGGATCGCCTTCGGCTGTTCCTTCACCTACCATCTTGACTGCATTCGATGGCCACTCTCATAACCGTCATGGGATTATCCCGACCTTTCCTATATGTGTTGGCGGGAAGGTCTTTAATATTGAAGTAGAGGTCGTAGATGCTAACCTAGACTATAATCTCCTCCTAGGAACTGGGTATATGAAATGGATGTCGTTGTTTCAACTCTGTTTCGTGTCATTCGCTTTCCTCATGAGGGGAAAATCGTGAAGGTTGATCAATTAGATTATTGTCCAATTGATCCTCAAGCAAGCTCCGACTCTACTATTCCTTTAGTGGATAACCCTCGTCCGCCTACTGAGAGTCTAGGAGTAGGGATGTATTCCTCATTGAAGGGTACTTTTGAGTTTCCCTCTCCGATCGCTAAAATCAATGCCATTTCATCATCTAAGGAGTCTTCTCGAGAAGGGTTCTTTAGAACTCGTTATTTTTCAGACCCTTGGACCTTGCCTTCACCTATGACCACATTAGTTGAAGGACAAGGGAATGGAATGGCATTTCCTATATCTGCAGTTGAGCTTAGATATCAGTCTATTGTCAACTCTGCGGATGACCATTCTACTCCTTTTTCCGAAGAGGAGTTAGATGGCGATGTGGCCTCGGGTTGGAGCCTTGATTCTACCTCTACTTTGGACTCCTTAGATTTAGTTTTACCTTTGGAAGAAGCAATTCTTGAAGCAATGATGGGTATAGATCGGCCTTGGGAAGATTTGCACCATCGTTCATACTTTCTTCCTCCATTGTAGGAGGTAGAATCTAGATTCTCCGAGCTCTGTACTAGTGATGTTTGTACGGTGTCAAACCCCTTGACTCCAACACACGTTCATGCCGAAGGTAATATGTCGATGATTTCAAAAACAACACCTATAAACATCTCTAGGGACCCTAACATGATCAAGAATATCTTCATCGGAATTGAGTGTTCCCCCAAAAAAATTCAAATTTACACCGACCTGTTCAAGGAATTTCGGGATGTATTTGCTTGGTCTTATGAAGAAATGACTGGCATTGACCCATCTATAGTTCAACATGAGATCAAGACGTATGAAAACGCCAAACCAGTTTTTCAGAGGCTGCGGCTGGTTAACCCTAGGAAAGCAGCAGCTATCAAAGCGAAAGTGGAGAAGCTGCTAAAGGCGGGTTTTATATACCATGTTCCTCTTACTGATTGGGTTTCTAATCCAGCCCCTGTAGATAAAAAGCAAGGAACAATCCGAGTATGCATCGATTTTAGGGACCTAAACAAGGCTTGTCCCAAAGATAATTACTCAACGCCATTCATTGATCAGATTATCGATGAGTGTGCAGGTAATGAGATTTTTTCCTTCATGGATGGATTCTCTGGTTATGATCAAATTTCTATCCATCCTGAAGACCAATATAAGACAGCATTTATATGTCCCTAGGTTACCTTTGCATATAGAAAGATGCCTTTTGGTCTTAAAAATGCTGGTGCTACCTTTCAGCGGGCCATGTCATATGCTTTCCATGACATCAAGCATGTTATCGAAGCATACATGGATGATCTCGCTGCTCGTTCTTGAAAGATGATTGATCACCCTAGCCACCTTCAAATGGTTTTCGAGTGATGTCGTTTTTATAAAATCTGGTTGAATCCCAACAAGTGCATTTTTGTGCTTACGTCCGGTCGGTTATTAGGGTTCATTGTGTCAAATGAAGGGATTTGGGTTGATCCCTTCAAGGTTGAGGCAATAGTTCGGTTGCCTCCCCCGTCCTCAATTCGCCAACTTCAGAGTCTTCAAGGGAAGGCTAATTCCTTAAGGCGGTTTATAGCGAACTATGCCGAGATCACTAAAGGGTTCATGCGTTTGCTACGGAAAGGAGTTCCATTTGTATGGGATGACTTTGCACAATGATCGTTTGATGCTTTGAAAAAAGCACTAGTCTCTACCCCACTTTTCAGTCCACCGGATTATGGCAAAGACTTCCTTTTATATCTCGCTACAGCAGAATCAACCATTGGTATGGTTCTCGTTCAGGAGGACGATGCTCTCACCGAGCACGTGATTTATTATTTGAGCCGAGGCTTAATAGGTCCTGAACTTCGCTATTCTCCATTTGAGAAGTTGGCCTTGGCAGAAGTCCATGTTGTCCAACGGTTCCGTCATTATATCTTGCTACGCAAAACTTTTGTCTTAGCAGCGGTCAATCCATTTCAATTTGTCCTCAGTAGGTGAGTGATTGGGGGCAAATATAATAGATGGATGGTCATCTTGCAAGAATTTGATCTCGAGTTCTTGTCAGCCAAGTCTAAGAAATCCATGGTTTTTGCTGAGCTAATTTCTGAGCTGCCTTATGGAGAGAGAGGATACTGTTTATGAGGATAGTTTTCATGACGAACATTTATTCCTCATATCTTCACTCAACCCTTGGTACGGAGATATCATTGTCTATCTCCAGACTTCGAAGTTTCCCTCTACTTTCTCCAAGGATGAATGTCGTAAATTATGTCACCTGGCTAAAAATTATGTTATCATTGGTGATACCTTATACCGTCGAGGGGTTGATTCAATCCTTCGGCGTTGTTTAACCCTGGAGGAAGCAGAGTCAGTACTTAATGATTACCATAGTGGAGCTTGTGGTGGTCATCTATCGGGGCTTGCTACATCCCAGCGCATCTTACATGTTGGCTTATTTTGGCCTTCACTTTTTAAAGACTGTGTAGAAGCGGTTAAACGCTATCACCCTTATCAGCTCTTTTCTCGCAAGATGCGTGCTCATCCAGCTCCTTTTTTTCTTGTTGTCACTGTCAGTCCTTTTACTAAGTGGGGTATTGATCTGCCTTCAGCGGTGTATCACAAGTATATTATTGTGGCTGTAGACTACTTTATAAAGTGGGCCGAGGCCATGCCCACTTATAAAAACGATAGTGACACGGTAGCTTTGTTTCTTTTCAATCAGGTTATCTCAAGATTCGGTGTCCCGAGAGAGATTGTCACTGACCATGGCAGTCACTTCCAGAATCAACTGATGTCTAAATTGGCTCTTAAATTAGGTTTTCGCCAAGAGTATTCGTCTCCTTATTATCCTCAGGCCAATGGACAGGTCGAGGCAGTCAATAAAACTCTTAATACGATACTCCAACGGACAATCGACAAAAATCGGTCCAATTGGCACGTTATGTTGTATTCGGCTCTTTGGGCATACTGGACCTCCGTAAAGACTGCTACTGGTTTTACACCTTTTCAGTTGGTTTACGGGATGGAATCTATCTTTCCGATTGAATGTGAAATTCCATCTCTTAAGTTAGCTATAGAGCTCCTTCCAGAGACTTTGAGTCTTGAAGAGCGCCTCCTTCACTTGGAACATCTCGATGAGCATCGTCGAGATGCCACCATGATGAATGAGGCTCATAAGAAAAGGGTCAAAACGCAGTATGATAAATCTGTTCGTGCTCGAGTCTTTTCTGAAGGTGACCTTGTCTTGGTCTATGACCAAGATAAAGACACCTTGGGGGCAGGAAAGTTTAAGCCTATGTGGTACGGTCCTTTCATTATTAAACGAGTTTTAGAAAAAGGGGCGTATGAGTTAATCGATTTTGAGGGAAACAAGCTGGCAGAGCCCCGAAATGGGCTCTACCTAAAGAAGTACTTTGCTTAAGTAGGAGTTAGGCAATGGCTTCTTTGTATATTATGTATATTTGTACATATATCATTGAGAGCTTTGTGATATCAACACTTTTTGGTCTACTGTTGCAGGTGTTGATGGATGACTTAGCTTATTTTGGGTTCGCCGATGGTGCTAGTCGGCACACTCGGAATCTCGCTTCCGCAGCTTGGGTACTCTATTATCCAACTGGTCAATTGATGGTATCAAGAGGCATATGCATTGGTCTTGCTTTGAATAATATGGCTGAGTATA